>JBBPTI010000200.1:0-19348 GCA_038093995.1 Tylopilus aff. callainus | reverse complement strand
ACCTAAACCCATGGCCATGGGTCTTGGGTATGTTGTGAATCTGGAAATGGCTTCCCATACCCATACCCACAGGGACCCATACCCAAGACCCACTATGGGTACCTGGTATTCATGCAATTCTCTAGTTGTTGGGCTTTGCACACTAGGGGAAGTTGTCAGAGCGGTAGAGGGAGTGGGGTATAAAGAGGAATTAAGCATGACTTTTGGTTCATGGTCACCACTGAGCTACAGAGCAGGCCCCTCTTGACCAGGCAAGAAAATAGGTACTATATAATTGTCAGGAGTAATATAGAAACAATAGGAGCATGCAATGAATTTTTCTCTAGCTGTCAGAGCACCCAACACACCCTTCAGGCTTTGCCTTTTCCCTTGTTGTTGTATTTGATAACTTGAAAACCCAACTCTTCCTTGGGATTGGTCTGCTTCTTCACCACTGCAGCTAACTCTTCCATCCTAAGCGGGATGTTGCAATCAAATTCTTCTTCTTCTACCAGTGGGATCCTTCAGATCGTTCTCCTCATCTTGCAATGGGTGCTATGCCCACCTTGGACAAACTTGCAGGAGGGACATTGGTTGATCCAGGGCTGGTGGCATTCCTTGATTCAGTGGCCAATGCATTTGCAGTTGAAGCATCTGGCCCAGCTATTGCTGCTACTCAGCACATAGATGGCTTCATTGGCATTTTCTTCAGCTAGACCCTACATGCTTATCCTGGGGGTAATCTTCCTTTCCCCACCACATATGAATAGCAGCACCTCCATGGTGGTGCCAGTCTTTCAGATATTGTGTAGATAGGTGGCAGGAATGTTGGAGTGTTTTCCTTCCTTGAACAGCTGGGTGATAATGGCTCTCAAGGTGTTCTGTTCAAGGAGCTGGATGGCATGCATGTCATCAATGTCAGCTTGTTGATAGAGGGCTTCCCACTGAACAATGAAGTCATTGGTGCACATGTTTTCTTGCTTGAACTCCTCAAGCTGTTGACAAGCCCAGTCTTTCTGGTTAGCTGCCCAGAACAATCCCTCCACTTTACCCTTGAGGTCACCCCATGTGTAAGTGGGGCCTTTGGCAAGCCTGGTCTGGGTGAAGGGGCTGGCCTTGGGTCCTTTGAGGCATGAGAGCATTGCAACTACTGCTTCATAGCTTCCAGAGGGGGTGACATGGACATTTACCCTTAGCCATGCTTGCATTTCGGCCCACTACTCTTCAAATCTGGCAATATTGCCATCATACTCACCAGGATCTGCAAACAATTCAACCTTCTTCACTGTCCCAGGGGGACCAGTGGCTGCAATCTGGCCTTGGAGTGTTGTGACCATTTGCTGTTCAATGGTAACAACCTGCTCCAGCCTCATGATCTCGTTGTTTGAGTCTTGCAATGACCTGGCAAGCTGTGCAGTTTGTTGGGTTATGGTAGTAAACTCATTCACCACTGCATTCAGCTTGTCATGCATCCCAACAGTAGGGTCAGCCAAGAGGGTGAGGAGTGCCTGCAACATATTGGAACCTGGTCTCTTTCTTTATAGTTTTCTTTGCAGCTTTCTTATACCAGCTTCTTTGGCTTCTTCAACTCTCAAATGGGAGCAGTACTAGAGGTCTCAAGCAGATGATGGTCTTCTGATCTTGCCAATCTCCAGGTCTTGGCCTATTCAAGATCCTTATCTTTCTTGGACCTGAGTGCTCCTTCAGTTTGCTTAGTAATCCCCCTATGGCTAAACTGAGAGCAGATTTGATTTCAAGGAATAACTACCAATTGTTGGCTGGCTGTGCATCAGGCCAACTGTTGCTATTGGTGTCATATCGAAAAGTCTCTCCACATAATGCAGTGGCAGAGATAGCACCTATAGAGTACTTGTCATAAGGTGTGCAGAGGAAGACAACAAGGGTATTACAGTTCGTCTGAACTGTACAAAGAACAAGATAAGTAAGCAAGGCAAACAACAAGAAACTGATAAAACAAGAAGTTAACAGGAAGTAATAAAAAAAGACAGAGAACATCCATAGGTATGAAAAGAAGGACAAGAAGTGAGTAACAAGTAAGAAATAAAAGGTTTAAAGAAACTTTGTGGGTCACCTTAAGCTCTCTCGGGGGTGCAGGTAACCGGGGGTTCATTTGCTGCAGATGATACTTGAACTGGCAGGTCTGTTCTGCCGAGATTGGCATTGGGGGTGACAAAGAGGATGAGGTCTATCGCAGGCACAATAGTCTGGTGAATAGGAAAGGGGGCAAGTGAGTTGTGCCTCGATAAAGGTGGTGTATGTGGCACACTGGTGTTGGTGTTCCTTTGCCTCAGCTATGAGGTGATGAAGGGTAGCAGGTGAAAGGGGAAGAAGTGTAGGTGGTATGAAGTTGTTGGGGTCAATGTCAGCAAGGGGAGATGGGGGATACTGCAAAGCAGGCATAGCTGACAATGCCCGTGTGGTCCTTCTGCTCTACTTAGTAAGTCTCTCATCAAACTCTTCCTGGAACTCCTGTTACGAACACACCGTACTCAATGCTACACACGGGCCCGCTGTAAAAAAGACAAGGACTCCGGGGTGGACTTGGGAAGAAGTCCTAGAAGTCCTAGGGGTTGTCAGTGTGTGAGGGGAGCGATAGGCTCACTCCTAAGGGACTCTGGAGCACAGGGAGTGGATCAGGAAAGTCCTCAAGTAGTTGACCAGCAAGAAGCGCAAGTCCGATGGTCTTGTAGAGCATTAGCGGTTGGGGGTGGTGACAGGAGATAAGATGGTCATAAACGGTGAGTGGTCATGGTGTGGTAAACGGTCGGTGAACAGTAAACGGTGCAGTAAGAGCTAAAATGGAAGCTACCTTCCAAGTTCCTATGACATTGCTTTATAGTCTGGGAATGCCCGAGACTTAGGTACGACTGTAGGAACCTGAGTCTAAAGAAGAAACAAGAATAAACTAGTCGAGCGAACATGAAATGAAATAAAACCAATGGTCTTCCAGACTTATTGATGGACTTGCATCTGGTCGACCAGTCCTACTGTACAAGATAAGAAGGGGGGTGTGAAGGTAGAAACAAAAGGGGCATAGAGACCGTATGAAAGGACGTGAGATGTAGGGATACCACCATAGAGACATACCACTCTCTACATCCACGGGGGACTTAGCGACTGACTGTCCCCAGTCAGGTCACATGATATGCGTTGGTGTGGGGTTCGAAACAGTGGGCGCGTCACGACTACAAGTCCGTTGTCGGTTGACTTCTTCTTCATCTATCCTCACTCCTCTACACCACCCAACCATGTCCAGCTGATTTGAATGAAACTGCCAACTCACAAACGCCGGCACAGCACATTGAGCGAAGCTGCAAGGCACCTTCCATGAGGCCACTGAGGCACTCAATACCGAGGCGATGACGAGACCGGGAGACAGTGAGGGGCTACGGAAGGAGCAGGATGACTGGGTGAAGCGATTTGGGGTGAAGATGGTGAGTCTGAAATGCCTTGGAGCCTGGACACTGATAAAACCGTCGCTAATAGGATGCTTGGAACACCGCGACCGAGGCTGCGGCAGACATTGGGCTCGACACATCGCTGCCTGAAGATGTTAACATGCAACTCGATGAGGCCGATAGCTTCTACCACGCCTGGTCGGTTTGCGTGCCCGCTGTTCCCGAGGTGACTCCAACATTAGAAGACGAGACGGTCGCCAGGACTGCAGCAGGACTCGTCTCTGCAGAGGAAGGGGCGGACACCGCAGAGGAAGGTGTTCCAGCACCGCTCAACATGATGTCTGAGGTGCTGCTCGTGAAGGTAAGTGTTTTGGGGCTGAACTTGGCACTGCTGACGGTTGTGTAGAGGACACACAACGATGGGGACAAGGACACGGTTGTGAAGAGGCTCAAGTCCTCAGACACGCCGCGGGTGAGATGGTGGACCGACAAGGTCTGCATGCAGTGCCGGGCCGCCAATGCGGACGAGCAATGTGCGCCAGGCCCAGGATCCACTTGTCAACGGTGCTATGAGCGCCAGATCAAGTGCGACCTGAGCGCTGGGTGGGTGGCCCCATGGAAAAAGGTGGTGGCGAGAGCGGGAGCAGTGCGGACATCCAATAGAGGTAAGTACTCTTTGGGTGGTGGCAGTCGGGACTCACAACCCTCTAGAACCTGCGCCTGCAATTACGAAATGGCCGATTTGGGCAGCAGCCAAGGCTGGGTCCAGCAAGAGACTCATGTCACCAATCGACGTGACATCCGAATCAGAGGTGGAAGAAGTAGAGCCGACACCTGTCAAAGCTAAGGGCAAGGGGAAGGAGCGGGCCGTGCTGAGGAAGACTGCATGACAGGAGAAGAGGCCGATCGAGGGCGTGATGTGTCGTGTCAACACACTGGAGGCGCGACTGTTCCAGCTCTGTACTGACACGAAGAAGCTGGAAGTGCAGCAGGACGAGGTCTTGGCAGAGTTGTGGGTCCTCTCAAAGGAGCTGAGCATGATCCCCAAGCCTGTCAACTCCGAGTAGGTAGTATTGTCATCCCGTGTAGAAGTCCGTGCGTGTCATAGGTAGTCCTATGTATATAACTAGTCCGTAATCAAAATGAAGCTGAAACAGAACAAAACGTAGTATGCATAAAATGGAGACATGATAGGAATTGTGCGGGATACCACCCGACTTGTCTTCTTCAGTCTTCTTTCTTCAGTCTATAGGGTATATGTAGCGGTATTTAGTCTATGAAGTTAAAGGTGTGCAGTGCCTCAAGGCGTGTGTGAAGGTCAGGAGGTACATTGGATATAATCACATGGAGACACGAACAGAGGAAAGAGACGGACTTTACTTTATGTTTTATGTTTTTATGGTTCTATTGTGTTTTGTTTAGATGGTATATGAGGAGTGGAGAGGAGTGGAGAAAGGCATAGAGTCTGTTAATGGTCTTTTCAGTACATAGGAGAGAGCACCGGACGAACCCCGGGGTGGAACAGAGAGGAGGAACAGGTATCATAGGAGACCATGGACTTATAGGTCCAGGTCGTTGAAGTCCACGTCTGCTTCGTCCGGTTCAGGGACTTCTTCTCCCGCTAGCCTGTCTAGGCTTTCATCATCGAGACCAGTAAGGCTCGTGACAGGAATTGATGATCTGGAATGAGGGTAGTAAGGGATAATACGAAAAGCTGCATAGCGCAGCTTGGAGACTGTGCCATCCAACTCGGCCAGGATATACGATCCTCCAGAAGTCCGGCGAAGGACCACCATTGGACCAATGTACCTAGGCTTCGTCTTTTGGTTCAGCTCTTTCTCGACACAGGTATTACAAATGAGGACTAGATTCCCAGGGCGGAAGTCAAAGTCCATGATTCGGTTCTTGAAAGTGGTCTCAAAGTGCTTGATCAAGTCAAAGCAGGCCTTTGTTACACGCTCCCAAATCAACTCCAAGTTGTCCTGACGCTTTTGAAGTTGGCGTGCTCGCCAGGTGATCAGTCCAGACGGAGCGAAGGGATCTGTTTCTGGTAGTGGGACAAGAAAAGTAGCTTCAGCGAGATCAAATGGAAAGAGTGGTTCAATGCCATGAACCATAAAATATGGTGATAGACCGGTGGAACGGACCACTGTCATGCGCTCGGCCCAAAAGACCGAGTGAGCAGCAGTATGCCAGCAAGACTCCCCCCCCGGGGAACTTTTGATGATGGACTCCTGGACATCAAAGTGACGCTGTTCGACCACCCCATTTGCCTGGGAGTTGTAGGGGGAGACGTGGATGTGGCGAATACCATACCAGTCTGCAAGGACGTCTAAACCCTGGAGAAAAGCAGGGCCATTGTCAGTTACAATTTCGGAAACAGGACCCCAACGGCAGAGGAGGTCTTCAAAGAGGAAGGCAGCAATCGAGGTGCCATTCTCAGACCGCAGCATATGCCATTCCGGGTAAGCGGTCAGAGCACAGCAGGCCTGGATGATATATCTATATCCACCAGAGCGGGGCATCAGCATTGTGTCAACATGTACTTTCCGAAAAAGTCCACCAACAACTGGGACGGTTGGGGGAATATGGAAGCAAGCAATCTGACGAATTTGGCATTCATGGCAAGTACGCATGAACCACTTGACATCATTGACCAGCATCAGCCACCAGAAGCGAAGGAGTAACCGAGTACGGACTGTATAGACACCTTTGTGCCCAAGGTCATCATGTGCCTCCTTAATCAGTCCGTACCAGTGGTCTTCTGGTATGACAAGCTGGTGTTGTCCATGAGATTCGCGGCACCATAAAGAATCATTAAGGATGAAGAACTTTGTCGCCGAGTTTACAAAGGATTGGAACTCGGCATCTGAGAGGTCAGTGGGGCGTATACAGGAATGAAGGAAGTCTTGGATTATGCGGATGCGGGCCTCTCGCACCATAGCTTTAGTGGACTGTGGGATGATAGGTATGTCTGTAGGGTGATTCTGGTCAGTGGAGGCAGAGGAGAAGACCGCAGCGTAAGGCCAAGTAGACTGAGGCCGCAGTGCGGGCGAAAGAACATAGTCTGTGGATGTAGGTGGACCAATGCAGAGATATAAGGAGGGGGTGAATGGTAGGTATGAATGAGGTAGTTTACGATCGTTAAGAATAACGGTAGCAAAGGAATAGGCCTGGTCGAGCCAGTCCTCAATGCTCCCTTCTTCAGGAGGATCCTTATCAGAAGGAGGGCGCTGAGAAAAACCATCCAGACCTGCATGCCGTGTCACGGAGACATGATGAATCTGGAAATGGAACAAGAGGATACCTGCGATCCATTGATTGATGGTTGCATTGGGCTGAAGGTCCGGGTTGTTGATCATTCCCTGGATGTATTTAGCATCCATTTCTACGATGAGGTTAGCGATACCGAAGATGAAGACCCTAACTGAGCGAAGTGCCCGAAAGAGTCTGTAAAGTTCGAGTTTCGCCTGCAAATAGCGGCTCTTGACTTCCATAAGGCTAATAGAACCAAAATGGTTCAGATAGCACTTTCCATCCTTGCCTTCCTGTGATAAAATGAACCCGACCACTATGACCAAGGTGTCTATGGCAAGGACAACCTCTTTGCCGGACTCATAATCCAAGCGGCAGAGCGTGGGAGACTTAATGATCTCGTCCTTGAGATGAGCCATCGCATCTTTCTGAGCATCGCCCCATTCAAAGGGGACACCCTTTCGTGTGAGATTAATTAGTGGTCGAGTGAGATAGGCGAAATTACGGATGAAAATGTGGACGACACCGCAGGTACCAAGGAAATCATGGACTTGGGTAAGGTTTTCACAGTCTGGCCAGTCCATAATCTTTTGGACCTTGGCCTCGTGCGCTATACATCCTTCAGGGGTGCACTTGTGCCCGACAATGGTGGCGTCTGGGGCCACAAGTACGAACTTCTTGGCAGAAACCGTTGCATTGACGTTCTGCAATCGCTGTAAAATATGGTGAATGACAACAAGGTGATTCCAAATAAAAAGACGGATTCCCAGATTCTCGGGAATGGTCATGTAAGATCCGTCAGGCCGCTGATGCCTCGTAGTCTCGGACTTCACAGGTAAGTCATTGACAAATGGCATGGTATGGTGTGGAATCTCATCCTGCAAAATAAACGCCATATCGGCTTGGTAAATTTGAACTGTGTTAGTATGGCCCATGGGAAGAGTGGTGAGACAATGGGGACCGAGCAGACTATTAAAAGTTGTCATATCTCGAGAGTCCACATGCAGAGGTCTTTGGTCATAACCAGCAAAGAGGTCCATCATACCATAGACTGCATACTCACCAAAGGATTTAGCGAGATGCTTGACAAACAGTGGGACAGAGGAGTCCCTGATGGTCACGGCATTGAGGGGTTGAAGGTTGTGGACAAGGCGAAGAGTTTTTCCATCCTGCTTCAGGACACAGAACCAGTACGAGCGATAGGCTGCGGCTGATGGCTCATATACGCCTGAAGTGATGCGGTCTTTGATAATTTGGATCGCCTGATCCCAGGCCTTCGGAGGTATCGGTATATTGCGGAGGACCCATGGCGTATGGGGTACTGTTAGTATCTTGACAGGTGGGAAATACCGTTCGTCAAGGCGCCCACGTTCAGTAGGAATCCAAGCAAAGGTGGCTTTGTGGTTTCGTACGATCCACCTGACCAGCTTAACTTCTTCGGGCCATAGCCAATTCGCAGGGTCAAGATTGAGTGCATCAGCGCATTCCTGAGTAAAGCGAAGTCTGGGGACAAAGTCCAGTGGGTGAGCAGGTAATGGTACAAGACCAGCAAGAGGGTCGTCAGGTAAGCAGCATAGCATGCAATACTCCTCCTCAAGAGGAGCTGCGACTGGCTGAACCTTTTTAGCTACCAGTTTATATGCAAGAGAGTGAGAAGTTGGGTCAAAGGTGAAAACAGAACCAAATGCAGAAACATTGGAAAGTGATAAGGAAGATTGGGTCGAGAAGAGGAAGGAATAGGTGGGAGACCGTGACAGTCTTCATAAGTCCGTCAGTCTACGAGATAAAATTTGGGATGAAGGAGTAGTGAGCTGCAGAAATGAAGTGTGAGTATCTCCCCAACCTTTTGGCAGATCATCAACATTTAAAAACCCTGGTGAAACTCAATAGTAGGCCAATGATCGGCACAAGCAAAACCACGGCGGCAGTGCAGACATCCTTCTGTCCAAGAACGGGTAGGTAGCTTAAACTCCTTGCCCATGTTAGGGTCTCGGAGGATGATAGTTTGTCCCCCGTCAGGGAAATCATCAGTAGATGCGCTCATAAGACAATGAAACAGACGACCAAGCAATAGGTCAAAGTTGGCCCGTGGTACCACTTGGACCTGTAGGCAAACCTCGCCTGTATCAAAGTCTAGGGCAAGGTTTTCGACGACACCAATGGTAGATTCTGTGGTGGTGTTAGCATTGGACATCGTCATGAGGTGGTCAGAGTGGACTGGTAGTCCGAGCTCTTCCCACAACTGTTTCGGCATGGTGATGATCTCGGACCCTGTGTCCAAGACCGCAGTAATCGTTCGATCAGTCCCTACAACACAAGCCTGTAGAGACCGCAGTGGGATGCTGTGAGACGCTACAATACGGCCGTCATCACTTCGAAGGACACAGTCACTGTACTCTTGTTCCACGGCTGCTGGGTCACGACCAGCAAGCTCGTTGACCTGCACAAGGTTAGCAGTTGTGGGGATGTGAATAGTAGCAGAGGCCTCCCGGAAGCGCTTGCGCACATCCGGGACCTGAGAAATGATGTCCTTTATGGTTACTGGTACAGTGGCCTCTATGATCTGCTCAAGGAGCCACTTAGGGGCGGTCTTGTCCTCTAGGGGAAAGGTGTAACGGAACTGCCCGGTGGGGGCAGTGGCGGAGTTAGTTAGTTCTGTTCGAGGAAGAGGGTTAGCATTAGGGGTGAATGAGGAAGGAGCTGGTGCTGCGGGGGCAGGAACAGGAACCACAGTCTTTGAAGGTCCAGGTGTTGGGGTGCAGGCCGCCTTAATTGCCGGTGAGGTGATTTCTTCGGTGGCCATTGCTGCACGAGGACCGGCGCAGTTCTGTCTGTGGGTAGGTAATTCTACTCCGTCGAAACGGACTCACTTGCCTTTGTCCTTGGCCCGTTCGGCCTTGAACATGGCTGCAGCACGAGCCATGTATTGTCTAAACTCGGGGTCAGCTATCTCAACATCTGAATCATCGTCCCAGTGCTCGGCAGGAGCTAGGAAAACTGATGGCTTGATATCCAAAACTGCATCAGTGTCAGGTACGACAAGGGATAGGAGTCCAGTAGTGATGTTAGTAGCAGGCAGGGCGGAAGCTCATGTCCCAATCACATCAAGACAATCCTTCAGGCAAGACATGCCCTCAATGCATGGGATGCGCTTCCCGTCAGGAAGGCAGATCCGACCATCAGTACCCCTGCTAGCCTTCCCAGCTGCAAGGTACTCAGTGACGTCGGGGCAATTGCCAATGAAATGCCCATACTTATCACAGAAGGCGCAAGAGCATTTGGAGGAGTGCTGCATTGCCACCTGCTCTTGTTTAACGACGACCGGCGGAGCAGTCTGTGGCGGAGCAGCTGGCAGGGCTGCAGGGGCGGCCCATGCTGGGTAGTATGGAGTTGGAGTCAGAAGGGGCCCTGACACAAGGCTTGGAAGGGGACGAAGAGCTGTGCCAGTTAATAGGAACTGGGTGGTGTCAAGAGTATCTTTAATGGAATATGGGTCGGCAGGATGGTGCGTGGTTTTGGTAATGAGAAGGCAGTGGCGGACTTGAGCTGCCAAGTCCGCAGGGAGTCCGGCAAGGAACAAAGCATCTCGGTCTAAGTCTGAGAGCTTCCTCGCCTGAACTAGCAGCATGGCGATCTTGATAAAACTGTGGTGATACTGCAAAAAGTCAGCAAGGGTGCACATAGGCTTTGTGCTAGTCTCGTGGGTTAGATACTGAAGGTCTGCACGACAGAATTTGTTAGTGCCTTCACAACCAGGGTAAAGATCTTTGACTGTGTCTATAAACTGGTCCCAATCAGCTGGAACTGTGGTGGCTTCTTCGAGGGTTTTCCAGCAGTCTGACTCATCATAGGCAGCGTAGCGCAGCGTGGCGCGAATCTTTTCTGCAGCAGTAAGACCGGCAGTGGTTCCTAGAGTGTCAACCTGGTCTAGAAAGTGGGGAAGCTCGGTAGGTATCTTCCCGGTAAATTCAGGAGCACCACGAGCCCCACAGGTGGGCATAGTAGCACCTTGGTTAGCCATTGGTCCAGGTGGAGGGACTATAGGAGGGAGTGGAGGTTGGGGAAGGTGAAGACAAGAGAGTGGTATGGGGATAGGTGCAAGACCGGAGGACGCAGTGAGCAACAATGGAGCGCGAAAAATGTGGGCCAGTGGTAGCAGACTTGGGCGAAAAGAGCCCTCAGTGTTGTCAAAGAGATCTTGTAAGGATGGAGCAGTGGAAGACGATGTGCTAGGAGATGGAGATGACTGGGGCGAGTAGTCCGCAGTGAGCAGTGAAAGTGAGCTGGAAATCTGAGATGCGGTGTAAGAACTAAATAACCCAGTGACCTGTATAGGTAGAACCTAGGTCTGGGTCTGCAGAATAAAAGTGGGGAGGCGATAGATTCACCCCAAAGGGATTCTGTAGGAGGGGAGGTGGTCAGAAGAGTTTCCTAGACTGCTTACCCAGCTAAGTGACACACTCTAGCAATTCCAAGTGAAGTAAATAGAATTCCGGAGTTCCGGAATTAGTAGTGAGTAAAAAGGGTGAGTAGTGGTGTCCTTGCTAGGTACTTGGGAGTAGTGTGAGACGATAATGAGTGCGATAGACGATGTGTTCGTGATGGTAACGATGGATGATGGATGATGGGAGCCAAAAAGCTTCTCCCCCCCTTTCCTTCACTAGGTACTAAGTATTTAAACTATCTAAGTTGCCGGAAAGGAAATGAGCGGAGGAAAATGAGGGAAGGACCCTGGTATATATGTCACCAGGGTCTAGGAACGCGGAATATTGTAGTATGCCATCAGGTGAAATCCCTGACAGCGGAAAGTCCTATTCTAGTGGTATATGGTGTAGCTATGAGTAGAAAGTCCAAGGGTGAAGGGAATAAAGATGAAATGAAGTGGAATAAGAGAACAAGAGGGAGAGGTCTAGCTAATGCATGGAATTCCGACCAGACTTACCAGACCATCAGATTTCTCGGACTTGAGGTAGACACGCTCGGACTTGCTGGGGGTTCGGGATGCAGTGCATCAGAGCTGCTGGTGAGGGGGTGTATGGGCTCCATTTCCCTGTCTACAACTGTAGGGAAATAATGTTCCCTACATCTGCGGGGGCCTTTGCGACTGACTGTCCCCAGTCAGTTCTCATGCGCTGGTCGTCAGGGCTTCGAGTACACCGGGATCTGATGAGGCGATGGAAGTGGGTGCAGTGGTAGACGAGCTGCTGGAACTGCAGAGTGCGCCGTCAGGGGTTCTCCCAGGTCGTGGAAAGGTGCGTAGTTAGAGGTCCGGAATTACAATGACAGCAAAGGTTGTTGGAAAGGCAAAGGCCAAGGAGGTGGGCCCATGCGAATGATGCGAGCAGATGGATTGTAGTCCATGTGCCGCGCACCACGAAGGTGAAGCCAAAGGTTATCGAACTAATGGATGAGGATAACAAGGAGAAGGGCCCTAGCAGGCCTGTCCCTCGGACTCGGGCGCCCATTGCAAGGAAGGCTGCCGTTCCCACCCACAATAAGCTGATCTCTGCAGCGGATCACGATCTGGCAATCACGGAGCTGCTCAACGCGCAGAAACGGTGCCATGACATCCAATCCGAAGTCAAAACACTGGAGATGGAGATGAATAAGGTCGTTAAGGGGATGGACGGGCCACTGGAGGCGCTGCGGAAATTAGAGTAGGGGCCGGATGGTCGCCGTCTTGTAGCCGTATTACAACAATCTGAGCGTGTCTTGTGCGTGTCAATTCCGAGAAATCCAATTCGTGTGGTCTGGGGTCCAGAACAGAATCTAAGAAAAGCGAATCATGAATGAGTGGGATGGAATGAGCACATGTAAATATATATAGAGATAACTAGAGTTTGCGAGATTTCCGTCTCGGTTTTTCTTCATCGGTCTTCTTCGTTCTTCTTTTCCTACTAAGTGGTTCCTTTGGGTTTGATGATATGGGTAGTCTACTAGGGGCGCCATGTCTCTATGCGCGGGAGAAGGAAAAACGATGCAGTCTATACTAGTGGGAGACGCGATTGAGACATCAGAATTATACGGAATTATGTAGCGGGTGGTTTTCAGATGGTCTTTTTGGTGTTATTCGTTTGTGCAGTTCTATACTGGAGATGATGGATTAGCGGAATTATCTAGGATTAATGGTATCGGAATATGTGTGAGACAGAACTATCACCGGTCAAAGCCCGGGGTGAAACAGAGAGTGGTTGCTGGAGGTTACTTGTTATCGCTTTCGATTGGTTCCTCATCTTGAGGCTCTACTGCGTCTTTTCCTACCAATTGGTCCAGTTCTTCTTCATCTAACCCAGTGAGTTGCACCACAGAAATATGATCTCGAATGCGCGGGTGGTATGGTACAAGACGGAATGCCGCATAGCGAAGCCTGGATACTGCGCCGTCTAATTCCGCCAAGAGGTATGACCCTCCAGTCGTCCTGCGAAGGACAACCATCAGACCAATATACCTTGATTTCATCTTTCGGTTGAGCTCCTTTTCGATCCTTGTATTCCGGACTAGAACTAGACTTCCAGGATGGAAGTCGTAATCCCTGATCCGGTTCTTGAACATGCTTTCGAACTGTTCGATGGATTTGAATCTCGCCCGTAAGATGTGCTGGCGAATCGCATCTAGATCCTCCTGGCATTTCTGTAACTGTTGTGCGTGCCATGCAATCAATCCTGAGGGTGATAATGGATCAGTATTCGGCAATGGAACGAGGAAGGTTGCTTCGGCAATATCAAAAGGAAATAATGGCTTGACGCCATGGGCCATAAAGTATGGGGATAACCCAGTCGATTTTAGGATAGTTACCCTCTCAGCCCAGAATACCGAGGGCGCGGCTGTATGCCAGCGTGCCTCTCCCCCTGGGAAAGCTTTGACAATGGCCTCCTGGACATCAAGATAACGCCGTTCAACCATGCCATTAGCCTGTGAATTGTATGGCAAGATGCATATATGGTTGATGTGATATCGCTGTGCGAGCACATCTAGAGCTTGAATGAAAGGAGAACCGTTGTCAGTTACAATTTCTGAAAGCGGACCCCACCGGCATAAAATGTCTTCAAAGATGAAGGATGCCAACGCAGCGGAATTCTTAGTACGCAACATGCGCCATTCCGGATATGCGGTCAACGCACAACGTGCTTGAACGATATATCGAAAACCACCTGATCGCGGCATTACCATAGTATCGACATGGGCTTTGAGGAAGAGCCCGCCAATGATTGGCACTGTTGGTGGAATATGCAAGTGCCTCATCTGGCGCAGCTGACACTCATGACACATCTTGATATACCACTTGACGTCATCAATGAGCAGAGGCCACCAAAACCGGAGGAGGAGTCGGGAGCGGACTGAGAAGGCACCTTTATGGCCAAGGTCATCATGGGCCTCTTTGATGAGTCTGTAACGGCGGGGTTCTGGTACAACCAGCTGATGGCGGCCATGTGGTTCCCGATGCCAGAGGGATGCTTTGAGGACGAAGAAGCGGGAGGCAGAATTAATGAAGGATTGGAAATCCGCATCTGAGATATCGGTAGGGCGTGTACGGTGTTCTAAGAAATCCTTAATAAGCACCAGCCTGTTTTCCTTTGCGACGGCTTTAGTCGAACGGGGGATAATGGAGTGATCGGAAGGAGCGGAATTGCCTTCAGCAGGTGAGACTTGGTCTAACAATAAGTATGAACTAGACGGAGGGGTAATGGGGAGCGAGTCAGTATGCAATCATGCGCTCGAAGGGTGGTTGGGGTGAGGTGGATGGTCGTTCAGCAGGGTGATGGCAAATGAGTATGCATCATCCAGCCAGTCCTCCACATCATCCTCTTCAGGGGGGTCTCTGTCGGAAGGTGGGTGGCGTGATAGTCCATCTGGACCAGTATGGCGAGCTGCAGGAATATGAACAAGTCTGAACTGGAAGAGTAAAATCCCAGCGATCCAGCGATTGATTGTTGCGTTGGGCTGTAGATCAGGGTTATTAATCATTCCCTGGACGTACTTCGCATCCATTTCTACAGTGAGGTTAGTGACACCAAATATAAAAACTCTAACAGCACAGAGGGCTCAGAATAACCCATAGAGCTCGAGCTTCGCTTGGGAGTAGCGGCTCTCTACTTCGGTGAGGCTGATGGAGCCAAAATGATTTGGATATTGTTTTCCATCTGTTCCTACCTGTGATAAAATAAACCCGACTGCGATGGATGAGGTATCAACAGCGAGGATCACTTCTCGTCCTGATGTATAGTCCAGCCGACGAAGTGCGGGGGACTTAACAATTTTGTCCTTCAAACGGTTCATCGATTTCCTCTGGGCATCTCCCCATTCGAATGGGACACCTTTCCTTGTCAGGTTAACAAGCGGACGGGCGATTGAGGCGAAATTCCGAATGAATATACGAACCACACCACAGGTTCCAAGGAATCCACGGACCTGTGTCAGATTGGCACACTCTGGCCAATCGCGAATTTTCTGTATTTTGGCCTTGTGCGGTATCCTTCCTTCGAACGTGCACTTGTGTCCAACAATGGTTGCCTCCGGTGCAGCGAGCACAAATTTCTTTGCGGACACGGTTGCACTAACATTCTCTAGTCGCTGTAAAATGCGGTGAACGACAATGAGGTGCTCCCAGATAAACCTTCGTATCCCTGAGTTCTCGGAAAGCGTCTCGAATAGACCATCAGGTGTTTGGTATCGCGTTGTTATGGACTTAACTGGCAAATCGTCTACAAATGGCATTGTGTGATGTGGAATTTCCTCTTGGAGGATGAATGCCATATCCACTTGATATACCTGTACAGCATTAGTGTGGCCCATTGGAAGGGTTGTGAGACAGTGAGGCCCAAGTGGACTATTAAACGTTGTCATGTCTCGGGACTCAGCATGCAGTGGGCGCTGGTCATATCCTGCAAACAGATCCATCATCCCATATACTGTGTACTCGGAGAACGACTCTGCCAGGTGTTCAACAAAGGGAGGTGCTGAGGAATCCCGGATAGTGACCGCATTCAGTGGCTGAAGGTCGTGCACCAAGCGAAGGGTTTTTCCATCTTGTTTGAGAACACAGAACCAGCGGGACTGATATGCTGCGGCTGACGGCTCATAAACGCCTGATGCGATGCAGTCTTTGATAATCTGGATCACTTGATCCCAAGAAGATGGTGGGATGGGAATATTCCTGAGCACCCAGGGCGTATGGGGTATCGTCGGAATTTTTACAGGCGGGAAGTAGCGTTCATCGAGCCGACCTCGCTTGGTAGCAACCCAAGTGAAGGCTTTCTCATGGGTACAAACGATCCATCGTACAAGTTTTAACTCTTCTGGCCACAGCCATTTCGCAGGGTCTAGGTCGAGGGTGTCTGCGCGTTCTTGTGTGAATCAGGATCCTGGAACAAAATCAGGGGGGTGAGTAGGCAAGGGGATAAGTCCATGTAAGGGGTCGTTTGGTAGACTACATATGATACGGAATTCCTCATCGAGGGGAGCAATAATTGGTCGAATCTTCTTAGCTACTGGTTTATATGCGAATATGTGGAGATGTGGATCAAAGTGGTAAACAGAATGAAATGCGGTGATATGGGTGTCCGTAAATGTCGATTGAGTTGAAGAAAGGTAGTCCATATAAGCTGAATTATTGTGGAACGAGTAGGGGAAGTGGTTGGCGGAAGCTCGACCAGGTCGGTTAGGCGGAATGGGATAGTGAGGGAACAGATGTCGAGTACGTGCAATGAACTCTCCCTGACCTTTTGGCGGATCATCGATATTCAAAAACCCATTTCTGGGATTGATCGGTGGCCTACACAGTGGAGGCCCTGCCGGCAACGTGGGCATGCCTCTGTCCAAGTACGAGTTGGCAATTTGTACACTTTTCTGGAATTCGGCTCTCGCAGTGTGATAACTTGCACTCCATCAGGGAAGTCGTCAGTTGTTGCAGACAAAAGGCAATGGAATGGTCTTCCTAGGAGAAGATCGAAGTTGGCGCGTGGGATAACTTGTACTTGGAGGGCGACTTCCATGCCATTGAAGTCGAGTCAGAGGTTTTCTAGGATGCCCATTGTTGCGTTAATGGATGTGTTGGCATTCGTCATGGTCATGGTGTAGTCCGGACGGACTGGTAGGCCAAGGCTCTGCCATACCCGCTCTGGCATAGCAATTATTTCCGATCCTGAGTCGAGGACGCAGTTAAGTTTCTGTCCGGTCTCGCAGACCGTCCCTTCAATGTAGCAGAGCGGCACGCTATGGTGGGCGACCAATTCCCCCTCCTCGTCTCTGAGGAAGCTGTCACCGTACTCATGCTTTATTGCTTCTGAATCGCGAGCAGACAGCTCATTTACCTGGACGATGTTGGTCTGCACCCTCTTCGTCATGGTAAGATCTCGGAATTGTTTCCAAAACTCGGGGGCAACAGCGAAGAGGTCCCGCACTGGTACTGAAATACTTGAATCTAATACGCGCCCCAGAACGCGTTTCGGGGCTGTCTCGTCTTCAAGCGGGAAGGAGTATTTATATTGGCCAGTGGGGGGAAACAGGGATGAGCTTGATGTAGACGGTAGGGGAGGTGCTTTCATTGATGATGAGGGGGTTGGCGCAATGGTGCCCGTGTTTTTATGGCCGTCATCTGCCGACGCAGGAAGAGGTGTAGGTTGTCGGATGGGGGCCCGTAAGGTGGTACGAGCTGTGGCCAGATCTGTGGGTGCTTCTCTCTCTACTGGGGCGATTACTTGGCGTGGTTCTGGACGGTTGTTCGCGCGGGTTGGGATTTCTACCCTGTCAAAGGCAACCTTCTTTCCCTTTCCGCCTTTCAACTGTTTCTCAGCTTGGAACTGAGCCCAAGCCTGCACCATGAAAGTCTGAAATTCCGGATCAGCGATATCAGGTTGATAAGAACTCCCTTCCTTTGGGGCCTCTACGGAGGTCATGAATGCAGTTGGTTCGATATCCAGAATTGCATCTGTTTCTGGGTATGCTAAAGAGAGGATGCCTGCAGTAATGTGTGGGGGCACGTCTCTATTTCCACTCGGTACCACTCCTGGTGCGATTGCCTTTTCAGATGCGATCTGGTCAAGGCAATCATGGAGGCAGTGGGCTCCGGGAACACGCGGGATCCTGCGACCATCAGGGAGGTACAGGCGGCCGTCTTGGCCTCTGCTGGCTTTACCTGACCGGACATACTCCTCAACCCGTGAGCAACCACTCATGAAGTGACTGAATGCGTCACAAAATGCGCATGTCCAGGATCGAACGGCTGTCTGCCGATTTACTGATACTTCTTCTTGCTTAATCGGTGGGTTTACGGGTCTTGGGGCAGAATTCTGGATTTGCATGGGTGGTGGTGCTGGGGTCGCCCAGGATGGGAAGTATGGTGTAGGAGGAGTGTTAGCGGCTGAAGGAGGAGAGATATTACTTGTTCGTAGTGCTGATCCGGTCAGCAGGAATTTCGCCACGTCAAGGCAGTCTTTCATCGGGTATGGGTCATCTGGGTGGTGGTCTGGCTTAACAATCGATAGGCGATGATGGATACGGTTTGCTAATTCCTCCGGAAATCCATGGAGGAAGAGGGCATCTTGGTCCATCTTGGACAACTTCTTCTTCTTGATTAGGACGGTGGCGATCTTCATGAACTTCCGACGGTATTCTCCTAGCTCATCCTGACTACGCATAGCCTTTGCACGGAATTCCTCTACCAAATATTGAATGTCAGCGCGACAGTACCAGTCAATTCCTTCGCAGCCTGGGTATAAACTCTTAACGGCGGCAACAAAGGCTGCCCAGTCCAGAACAGCTGCAGATGCCCCTGCAAGAAGTTCCCAGCATTCCGCTTCCTTTCTATCAGCATACCAGATAGCGGCCTTGATCTTCTTCATGTCATCTAATCCTGCAGCAGAACCTATAAACTCTATGTCCTCCAGGAAACGCGGCAAGTCTGCAGGGGTCTTTCCATCGAAGCGAGGGGCGTTCTGGGTTCCTCTGAGGGGCATCGGGACTGGGGTCAGGTTGGCCATGGCAGGGGTGGTTGTCTTGTTGGCGTCTGGTGGTGAAACGGGTCGATTACTAGGGGTTGCAGTTGCTACACGAGGTTGCAAGGAGGTTCCGAAGGGGTTTTTCGAGGATCGCTGGGATGGTGATGCTATCTCTGGTGAGGGTGGGGACCGTCGTAGGAATCCCCTTCCTTGATTCTCTGAGTGTCAAATTCGGGGGGTTGTGTATGACCCTGGGAATCTCAAAGTCAGAAGAATAAACTGTTCTGCTGTAATGGAATTACGAGAGTGTTCCTGAGTGGCATCGGTACTATTTCCTATAAGGGGAATGTTGCTTCTCAGGGTCCTGGCAACACGCGAGTCCGGATATTGGTCAGGGATTGGTGGAGCTAAAAAAGGGAGGCTGGAATCAAGAGTGAATGGTGAGGTGTTGGTTACGTCGGTAGGGCGGTTGTGGGTTGCGTTAGCAGGGGTGACAGGGACTAGCAAGGGTGAATCTTCAGAAATATGAAAATCACGGAACGACTGCAGGAGGTTGTCGAGCTCTTGACGCCGGGGGTTGGGTCTAAGTCTTCTCCTGTAGTCCCCTGTAGAATCCCTCGCGGTGGGCTCCAGTTGTAAGAACTAAATAACCCAGTGACCTGTATAGGTAGAACCTAGGTCTGGGTCTGCAGAATAAAAGTGGGGAGGCGATAGGTTCGCCCCAAAGGGATTCTGTAGGAGGGGAGGTGGTCAGAAGAG
>JBBPTI010000199.1:0-19395 GCA_038093995.1 Tylopilus aff. callainus | reverse complement strand
ATATACCATGATTTGACTGATAACCTACTCATCAATTCAAAAGTGAAAAAACCCTTTCCATGGTATTGCTGTTTTATGATGGCCATATCTCCACAGCCTGTGAACCAAATCACATGACCCAAGAGGCGATTTTGTAGCCAGGGGTATGTACTATTTATGTCTCCACCAGACCTAAGCGAAATTCCCACAGTGTTTGGCAGTGCGCTTCACACACTGCTATTGGGGTTAGCATGGAAAGGGTTTTTGGAGTCACTGTATAATGGTGACTGAATTCCCTTTGTAATAGCTAAAAAAAAAGTCATGAGAAATGGATGATCTTGGTGTTGCATTGCTGACTAGTATCCAAGGCTTGAGCTCCTTGAGTGTCATTTACAAACAGGAATTGAACCAATTCAAGACAACATACAGTGACTTCCAAAACCATTCCAATATTTGACAATAATCCAGTGTGTGAAGCACACTGCATGCACCCATGGGAATCTTGCTTAGCATTAATAAGACAAATACTAGTACACACTCCTGGCTACCTGCAGGTACTTGGATCATGTGATTGGACCTGGTGGCTGTGGAGATATGGCCAATTTAAAACAGCAACTACATTGGAACAGTTTTGTCACTTTCATTTACATATGGGTATTTGGTATATATCAATACTTGGTATATCCTCCTTTGGCTTTGAGCACTGCCTCAATCCTCCTAGGCATGCTTTCAATCAAATTCTGACACACCTCAGCTGGTATTTTCTCCCATTTCTCCTGAATCCTTTTCCATAATTCCTTTATCCCCTTAGGAGGGTTTTCATACTCTGCAAGCTTTCTTTTGAGGTAAAGCTAAATATGTTCTATGGCATTGAGGTCTGGGGACTATGCAGGCCATACCATAGTCCTGAAATCCTGTTCTTCTAGCCACTTCTTGACCCTCCTATAAGTATGCTTGGGGTCATTGTCCTGCTGGAAGATGATGTCAGGAGAATTAAGGCCATAAAACTTCAAGGAAGCTTGGAGTTCATCCTTCAAAATTTGAAAGTAAAGGTCACCATCCATCCTGCCATCAATCTTAGTAGCACATCCAATGCCATTCCAAGTTATACAGCCCCATAACATCAAGGAACCTCCTCCAAACTTGAGAGTTTCTTCAACTAACCTATCACTAAGGCCCTCTCCTGCCTTTTCCATGCCCATTTGCAACCATCTGACCCAAGGCAATTGATCTTAGTCTCATCAGACCATATTACCTATTTCCAGTCCTCTAGAGTCCAATCCTTGTGAGCATAGGCAAAGTCCAACTGAGCCTTGCAATGTTTGACAGAGTAAAGGTTGTTTGGACTTGACTACAGCTTTTATACCAGTTTTTTTCAAGTGATGATGAACTGTATTGGAATGGAGAGGCTGATTGGTGATGGTAGAGAGAGCTTTGGTGACTTGAACTGCATTCTCTGCCTTGTTACTAGAGATACAGTGGCTCAAAAAAGTGTCTGGATATTTGGACATTTTTCACTAATGGCAATATTTCTCAATAACCCCTAATTAGAATCCTAATCCATGAGTGTATGAAATGAAGTATTTACCATTGGCTTTCTATTGGTGAAAGAATTAAGGGATTTGAATAGGATTTGATAAAATGGCAGCCATTTTAAAATAACAATGCATATGGACAGTTTTTGTTAAGATCAACTCCTGGTAGGAGGTTGACCTTAGCCTTGAATAGTCTGGTGGGGACAACAGTCTGTTGCCCAAGCAAAGGTGGGACTTATCCTGCCTCAATCTGTTGAGGACTTGGTCTGTGAAGCTAGCAAGCCTGAAGGGACAAACTCTAGCAGGCTCTAAGGTCTGGGATGAAGGAGGTATAATTGTTATGCTCTGATCCTCCTACTGTACACACACTCTCTATACTCCCTTCTTTAGCTATATACTCCCACACCACTTGGCCATGACTCAGCAACATCCACAGTATCTGTCTCATGCCACAGTAGCAGCTTACAGCATCAGGACACCTGACCAAGGTAGTATAAAGCCCCTTTTACCTAAGCAGCTCATGCCACAGCAACTGCAGATGGTGCCATCACATGCCAAAGTTGCATACTGTGCTTCCACACCAATAGTGATTCCCCTGCATATTATATGATTCCCATATTCCCTTTTTCCTCCAATCACATAACAGTCACCATGGTGCCATATCACACCACCTGCTCTCATGCCTATAGCAATATCCCCTCAGCATCACCCCATGTGCATGGACCAGACCAGTTTCTTGTCTGCACTTCCTTACTAGGTAATCTGGCCTGCCCTCATGCATTTCAATTGGAGTTCCAACCTAGGTAGCTAGTAGTATATAAACCCACATGTAAATTGTCAGAACTCCAATCAATTCTTCTTGGGTCTTTCCTCAAAGGGCACCTGCTTACTAGGAGATAATTATCTTTTTTATGATCCACTACACTTCCTGCTATGCAGCCAAAGGTACTTAGTGCCTGAGGTTGCTTCAATAATCAAGGAAGACTAGCTTAGGGTACAGGGTAGCAAGGGCTGTCCTTAAATACTGGCTAGTCCAACTGATGACTAAGTAAAAGAATATGAATGAACATACAAGAAGGTGCAAGAAGGACTTGATAACAATCAAATACAATTAGAGCATATCCTGTGTCAAACCAAAGGAGTAAGCATAGGAGTGAACCAAAAAGGAGCTTTAGTAATACAAAGATGAAGGAAAAAGATCATGGATAGTGTATGATAGGCAAGTTGTAACATTACCTCCCATTTAGCCAGTAAGATCCCTAGGCTCACTAAGTTCTATCCCTTGAACTTCCAAAAGGATTAAAAAGGTGGTGTAGGAGTTGGAGAGAGGGAGTCTGGTGATGAAGTCAATGGAGATGTCCTGCCATGGTCCTTTGGGGACCAGGAGTGGTCAGAGTTTGCCTGTGGGTGGCTAGTTAGAGGGTTTGACTTGTGCACAGTAACTGCAATGCTTGATGTATTCCTCTATATCTCACCCCATGGAGGGCCAATCATAATGGCATTGTACAAGTTCCAACATCTTTGCAACTCCAGGATGGTCCACAAGGGGGTCATTGTGGCAGAGTTTTAATATCCTAGGCCAATAGGCAGGTGGTACAAACACTTTTCCACCCTTTCTCTGGCAGCCATTGGAGATGATATATTCCAATGCCTCAAGCCTTTTCTGCACTGGTCCAGGGAGCTTGATGGTTTCATGGAAGATGGCATTGGTCAGTGTGTCTTTGCTGGGATGCAAGATGACTGGTGTCAAAGTCTTTGTCTCCTTGACCCCAATTGTCTCAGGTGGTACCACCAACACCTGTTGGTTGTCATCTTTGTCACTAACTGCCAAGTCCTTCCTTTGACTAAGGGCATCCACTTTGCCCATTGTTGACCTGGGCTTGTGGAACCATTTGAAGTTGAACTGTAAAAGATACTGGGCCCATCAGGCCTGTCAGCAGTTTAGGTTCCGTTGAGTCATGAACCAGGTCAGATTCTGATGATCATTCCAAATCTGGAACTCATGGATGGTCCCTTCCAAGTAGTGCCTCCAGGTTTCCAGCACCCTGATCACACTCAACATTTCTTTGTCCACTATGGGGTAGTTATATTCTTCAGGAGTCATTGCATATGAGACATAGGCAACTGGATGCCATCTTCCTTCCTTCTCAATTAGGAGTACCACACCAGTGGCAAAGGAGGAGGCATCACTTTCAAGCCAGTAGTGCTTGTCATTGTCTGGATAGGCAAGAACCAGGGCAGTGGTGAACACTTCTTTTAGTCCCACAAATGCCTTTTCTCTTGTGTCTGTCCAACAGAAGGGTTCATTCTTCTTTGTCAGATTGTGGAGGGGCCATGCCACCTTGATGAAGTCCTGTATAAACTGTTGGTAAAAGTTGGCCATGCTAAGGAAGGAGTGGACTCCTCAGACATCTTTTGGTGTGGGCCAATCCATCATGGCTTTTACCTTGGCACTATCCATGCTTACTCCATTTACTCTGACTATCATTCTACTTCCTATACCAAAAATATGCATTTGGAGGGCTTTATGAACAGATCATTTTCTTCAAGCCACCAGAGTACCTCTATTATGACCTTTTCATGGGCTTATTTGTCATCAGTGGGGGTGAAGATCATGAGGTCATTGATGTATACCAGAATGTTTGTGGACATGTCCACAAAGATTTCATTCATTATGGTCTGAAAGGTGGCTGGCAAGTTACATAGGCTGAAGAACATGACCAAGGGTTTGAAGGCCCCTTGGTGACAGGCAAAGGGGGCCTTCCATTCATCTCCTTCTTTAATGCATATGTTGTTATAGCCCCATCAAAGATCCATTTTTGTGAAAAGGCAAGCAGTTTTTAGCTGGTTGACTAGCTGCAAGATGAGTGGCAGGGGGTAGTTGTTCCACACCATGTGCTCATTCAGGTACTGGTAGTCCTGTACCATGTGCTTTTTTCCATCTTTCTTTGGGACAAAGAAGACCAGCACAATCTGTTCAGACTTGGAGGGTTGGATATACCCTTTGCACAACTGATCATCAATGAATTCATCTACTTCTTTTTGCTCCTGGGGGCTGAGGGGAATGTTATGCCCTTTTCTTGGTTTGAAGGAATCTTTTAGCTCAATGACATGATCCCATGGCTTGTATACTGGCATTCTCTCTGATTCCTTCTGCTCAAACACCTGCAAGAAGGAATGGTATACCTTTGGTACTAGATCCTGGGCCTATTGTTCATTGGCAGCTGCACTCTGGATTTCTTTCCACTTGGTGCCTAACTCTTTTTCCCTTTCTTTACTCCAGTGGACCACTTGTAAGATTCCTTGATAGTTGCACAGTTCCAGGCAGTCCAGAAGGTCAACTGTTCCCTTCTTCCAATCAATCCAGGGGTTGTGTTCTTTCAGCCAGGGATATCCTAGGATCAAGTCTTTGCTACTGAGGTCAGTCACCTTGATCCAGGTTTTCTCCATGTGTTCCTGGTATTCCAGAAGGATGATGACCATATGAGTCACTAGGCCAGCTTTGTTTGGGGTTCCATCTGCATTGTATATTAATATGGAAGTATCAAGGGATTCAAGAGGGATGTAATGTTTGAGGGCAAAGTCTTTATGCAAAGGTGGACTGCACTCCACTATCAAGTAGAGCAGAGGCTGTCACAAAGTCCCTGGTCTTCATCTTGACCTTTACTTCCATGGTGATTTCCCATTGATTTACTCCTAGGATGTGAACAACTGGGGGTGTCAGCACACCCAGTCTTTCTGGTTTGTGGCTTGGAATAATTCTTTGACCTCTCCCTCAAGGTCATTCCAGGTATAGATATTTTCTCAGCTAAGGTGCATTTGCATGAATGGTCCAGCCTTGGGCCCTTTTAAGCAGGAGAGGATGGTGACCACAGCTTCATAGCTGCCTGCTGGTGTGACATGGATGTTTACTTTCAACCATGCTTTCATCTTTGCCCACCACTCTTCAAACTTCAAGATGGATTCATCATATTCTCCTGATCCACAAAGAGCTCAACCTTCTTCACTGTCCCAGGGGGACCAGTGGCTGTGAGCTGGCCTTGGAGTGTCATGATCATTTGTTGTCCAGCAGTAACCAACTGCTCCAGCCACAAGATTTCATTGTTTGAGGCATGCTACAACTGCACAAGCTGTATATTCTGCATTGTTATGGTGCCAAACTCAGCTGCCACTGCATTCAGCTTATTTGTTATCCTGACAGTAGGGTCAGCCAGTGCATTTAGGAGTGCCTGTGACATATTCAAAGTGGGTTTCTTTTTTGATTATGGATGGTTTTGCTGCTTTATACCAACTCCATTGGCTTTTTCTTCTTTCAAAGGCTAGTGGTGCAAGCAGTCTTGAGCAGATGACAGTCTTCTGATCTCACCAATCTCCTGGTCTTGGCTGATTAATGAAACAACTTGAGCTGGAGCTGTCAAGCCTAGGGCTAGTAGTGGCGAATGCCAATGGCGAAGAAGAGAGTTGCAATGTATTGTCAAGGGGAGCCTTGCTGTTCTAGGTCTTACTGGTTGTACAGTATGAGCGGGGAAGGCAATAGGCATTTATACAGCAGCCTAGTCAATAGCCTCCAAGACCCTAGTGGTGCAGCATCATCATGGGTCTAGGTCTAGTAGCTTTAGAGGCCACTATCCATTGATGATAAGCTGGAGTCTAGGAGGGTAGCGGCTAGGGTTTATATACTGTTACAGTGTTTGTAGGTATTTGTACACTATTACTACATATGGTCCATCAAGGGCCGGCTTAGTTACCATATATGGTCTGTGGAGTTCACAGGTCTCTGTGGGTCAAGGGAAAGTCTTGGTCTGTGCAAGGGGGGCTATGCTCTAAGGCAGTGTGAGGCAGTGTGCGGCTATGTGGGGCTGTACAGCGTAAGGCATAGGCTGTGGTGAGGATGAATGGCTATTGGTCATGAGTCCTCATGAGTCATGCTGATGTCTATGCGTGAGTATTGCTATAGGCCGAGGTACGAGGGCGATGTGATGGCGAGCGATTGCATGACTATGGCGTGATGTGGCGTGATGTGGGACTGCGGAGCGGGACCAGGACATACAGAGTGCTGAAGGTGATGTCAGGGCTAAGGGCTATGACGTGGTGACACACCATGGGCGAGTCCGAGGGCGAGAGCCAATGTGTGAGCCTATCCATGGGGTACGAGCTGTGTAGCAGTAAGCGTGTATGCTGGGTGACTGTCAAGGAGTCCAGGGTCTCTATGTCTAAGGGTGGTGTTATTTATGAGTGTGGGCATCTGCCGTTAAGGGGGCCATGCCCATTCGAGGTGCAAGGGCTGTGCCGAGTGGCTATGCAAGGGGTCTAGATTGTATCATGTGCGGGTCATGTGACTGGTGCGAGACTGTGCTGTGAGGCATTGCTGATAGATCGTATGCATCAGGTGACTGTGGGACTGTAGGTCATATGCAGGGAGCCATGGCGAGAGTGAAGGCAAGTGGTGATAGTAGGGCAATGAGGGGCGAGGAGCACTACATTAGGGAGCATCGTAGGAGTGCTGGAACTGTAGCGAGGGAGTGCAAGTGACTGAGCTAAGGGCCAAAGGTGAGGAAAAAGTATAGCAGGGCCCATGTGTAGCATTGAGTACGGCATGATCATAACAATTAAGGATCCTTATCTTCCTTGGACCTGATTACTTCTTTGGTTTGCTTAGTATTTCCCCTATGATGCTAAACCAAGGGCTTTATTGCAAAAGAATAACTACCAGGCAGTAAAGTTGCTATCCAGCCAACTGCTTTGGTTTACTTTGTATCTGAAAGTTTCTCCACATAATGCAGTAGTGGAGGATGCACCTAGAGAATACTTGCCATAAGGGGTGCAAACAAAAAGAACAAGGATATTACAGTTTGTTTGAATGATGCATACAATGAAGTAAGTAAGAAAAACAAGTAGCAAGAAATTGATAAAATAAGCAATGAACAGGGAGTAATAAAAGAAAAGAGGGAACATCTGTAGGTATGAAAAGGAGAACAGGAAGAGAGTAACAAGTAAGAAAAAGAAATACTAAAGATACTTTGCAAGTTGCCACAAGCTGTTTCAGGGGTGAAGATGGCTAGGAGTATCTGTGAAGTGTACAATACTTGAAATGGTGGGCCTGTTTGGGCAGGATAGGCATTGCAGGTGATGAAGAGGATAGGGTCTATCATAGGCACAATAGTCTGGAGAAGGTGGTGGTGGTAGGGTGAGTTGCCTTTCTATAAAGGCAGTGTATTCCTGGCACTGGTGCTCTTCTGCCTTGGTAATGAGGCAATGGAGGATTGTGGGTAAAAGAGGAGGTGGTGCAGAAGGGACAAAGTCATTTGGATTGATATCAGCAAAAGAGGAAGGGGGATAAACTAGTTGGGGCATAGCTGATGTTGCCTGCTCTGTTCAGACACTCCACTCAGTGATGTACTCATCAATGTCCTATAACAGCTCTTGCCAAACCCTTTCTTCTTCAGTGGCTGCATCAGCTTCAAGGTGCAAAGCAACTGTGGCAAGGAGGTCAAGGTTAATGGGGTGCTGTGGGTGCAGAATGACTACTAGACACTGTCTGACTTCCTGCTTGGCCAAGAGGGAAGCAGGGGCAAACTGGGCATGTGTAGCATTCACTAGTGTCCTTCAATGTCAGAAAGGCTGTATATTGGTACTACTATGCTCACTGATGAGAGGGCCTAGTGTGTCAAGAGAGATGGTGAGGGTGCTTTAAGGAGGTCATTGGTGATGACAATGGCAAAGCTGGCAATTGATTCTTAATGAAACAACCTTGGGCATGTAAGTACCTTTGGCTGGATGGCAAAAGTGTAGTGAAGGGTAGTAGAGGTGATTGTCTTTGAAACAACTCAATCCTGAGCTGTCAAGCCTAGGGCTAGTAGTGGTGAATGCCAGCTGTGATGGTAAGAGTTGCTAGTTGTTGTTAAGGGGAGTCTTATTGTCATGAGTCTCTATGAGCAGGAAAGGCAATGGGTATTTATATAGCAACCCATTGATAGCCTTCAAGACCTTAGTTGTATGGTGGCATTGAGGGTAGAGCTAGTGGACTATGTGCCACTACCCATCAATAATAGATTGAGGGCTTGAGAGATAGCAGTGGGGGTTTATATACTATTACAGTGTTTGTATCTATTTGTATACTATTACTACATATGGTCCATTAAGGGCAGGCTTTGTTGCCTTATATGGTCTGCAGAGTCCATGGATCTCTGTAGATTAAAGGAAGTCTTGGCCCATGGAAGTGGGGCTATGCTTGGGGCTATGCTTGGTAGTGCAGGGCTATGTGATGTGGTGCATGGCTATGCAGCTAAAAGAGGCAGATCCATAATCCAGGATCTAGGGTTGTATGCAAGTGAATGGCTATTGGTCAGAGTTTGTATTGCATTTGTGTGTGAGTATTACTATAGGCTGAGGAATGAGGGCTATGCAATGGGGAGCAATTGCATGATTGTGGTGCATGATGGCATAATGCAGGACTGTGAAGTGGGACCAGGATATGCAGAGAGCCAGGAGTGGTGTCAGGGCTAAGAGTTGTGACTTGGTGACATACCATAGGCATATCTATGGGGAGGCAAGTAGTCAGTGCTGTGCATGACTGCTAAGCCAATAGCTGTGTGTTGTGCATGTGCCAGGTAACTGTAAAGGAGTCTGGGTCTATGTCTATATATCAATGCATGAGGTCATTAGTGCTGTGGCTGTACTATGTTGTGGGCTGAGGGGTGAGGCCAATGTCTAGGTATGTGGTATGCAGAGTGGCTGTGCAATGAGTTTGGATCATGTCATGTGTGAGGTCATGTGACCAAAGGTGAGACTGTCCTATGAGGCATTACTGACAGATTGTGTGACCATGGGACTATAGGTCACATGCAGGGTGCTAGAGTTAGGCTGAGACAGGAGCAAAGCCTTATATGATGGCAAAGGCCATAGAGCATAGACAGTGGGAGTAAGCACTACTAGGGGCTTCATTATAGGCATCATAGGGGCCACTGGAGTGTGTGAGGGAGTGCAAATGAGTGAGCACAAGAGCCAAAGGCAAGGAAAAAGTGTAGTGGAGGCTCAAGTGTAGCATTGAGTGCATTGTGTTTGTAACAGTCTTCTAGTATGCAGGTGCCCTTAGAGGGAAGACCCAAGAAAAATCAATTGGAGTTCCAATGATTTACAGGTGGGTTTATATACTACTAGCTACCTAAGTTAGAACTCCAATTGAAATGCATGAGGGCAGGCCAGGTTACTAAGTATGGAAACAGAAGCAAGAAACTGGCCTGTCTATGTAAGCAGGACAATGCTGAGTGAATATTGCTATTGGCATGAGAGCAAGTGGTGCCATCCACAGTTGCTGTGGCATGAGCTGCTTAGGTAAAAGGGACTTTACACTACCTTGGTCAAGTGCCCTTATGCTGTAAGCTGCTGTTGTGATGTGGGATGATGCATGTGGGTGGTACTGAGGCATGACTTGGTGGTGTGGGCTATCAAGACTTAAAAAGGGTAGGCTAGTGGGGATGGTAGAAAGTGTAGGACAAGTAAGGGATTGGAGTGTAACACAATGGGACTTGATATGTCCAATGTGATGACAGTGGAAACAGGAGTTTCAGTATATTGGATGGTTCAGGATGAGGAGGACTTCTGCTTGTCTGCACAAGGCCTCTGTAAGGGTGGCTTGAGCTTGTCACTGCAAGTCAGCAGGAGTAATTAGGTCTTCCTTGATGATGAGGGATTCATCAATCTCAATCAAGGCTAAGGCCATGGAAAAGGGGGAGCAGGGTGGAGTAGGGACAGGGTGATTGGGATCAGGGGTAGGGGGGCATTCTTGTTGGGAAAGATATTCTAGGTTGCAATCAATATCAAGCAACAGATTAAGGGCCCCCAACTGGACCAGAGTAGAGAGGATTCCTTGAGAGGCTCACTCTTGATGGATGGCTAGGAAGGAGACAACTGCTTTGGCTTATGTGGAATGGGAATCTACAAGTTTTACAAGTTCTGAAAAATTATAAAATCCTTCAATCTGAAGGAAAGTAGTATATAGCTGCCCAGTGGGTGATTTTGGGTGGACTAGGTGCTTGATGGTCAGGGCATAATAAGGGTTGTGAAGGAAGAGGTCCATGAGGGTTTCATTATCTACACTGGGGGTAAGGATGACCTGGGCCATCTCAGGTACTTTGGTCTGCATCATCATGTTGAGCACAAGCAGGTAGAAGGGGGTGTCAAAGCAACTCATCATGTAGGGAGGTGGTGGGTGGAGAGATACTCAGCAAGGAGGTCCAGGGCTTCTTTTAGGTTTGCCTCAGGTTTTCATGAGTTATCTTCCAGCAGATATCCCTTCCATTGGATCAGGAATTTGCAGTTCCAGAGGGGACCTCAATGTTTTAATATCTGTTCTATTTTGTACTCTTCTTCCCCACTGATAAGGTCAGCTGGGGGTCTAGGAAAGTTTGGTCTGTGAACACTGTTTTTTGATAGGGAGATAAGAGAGAGGCATGAAAAACAGGATGTATCTTTCAAGTAGAAGGGAGGTGGAGCTTGAATGTGATGGGGGAGAGAACATCAGTGATGGTGAAGGAGCCCTTTTATTTAGAGAGGAGTTTAGGGGAGGTGTGGGTTCATCATAGGTTTTTGGCCTTGAGCCAAACCTTGTCTCCTTTCTGGAAGAGGGTGTAGTGCCATCTGGTATGGGCTTTCATCATCTGGGCTGCTAAGTCATGGGCCACTAGGGCTTTGTTTCTGGCAGCATTTAGTTCTGAGATGCATTTCTCAAGGGTGGGAAAAGGGGAAGGGAATGTGGTGGTGGGAAGGGGTTATGGTTCATACCCCATCATGAGGTAGAATGGGGATTGGTTGGTAATGGAATGGGGGCAGTGGTTATGAGTGAATTCTGTGAAAGGAATGAGGTCTGATCATCAGGTGGGATTGTTTCTGCAGAAGATTTGGAGGTAGGTCTCAATCTCTTGGTTTACTTATTTGGTTTTGCCATCAGTTTGTGGGTGGTAAGCAGTAGATAGGGCAAGGTCATATTGTAGGAGCTTTTCAAGCTCTCTGGTGAAGTTTGAGGCAAACTATGGGCCTTGATCTGAAATAATCTTGTCATATAAGCCAAATTTCAAGTATACTTTGGCTAGGAAAAGAAGGGCAATGTTACGATCACGCCGCACTCGATGCTACGCACGGCCCCGCATTACTCTTTTTCCTCTCTTTGGCCCTTAGCTCAGTCGCTCACACTCCCTCGCTACCATTCCAGCACCCTACGATATAGTGCTCCTTGCCCCTCGTCACCCTATAGCCGCCTCTCGCCTTTGTTCCCACTACGGCTCTCTGCATGTGACCTACAGTCCCACGGTCACCTGACAATATACGATCTATCAGCAATGTCTCGCGGCACAGTTGCACACCAGTCACATGACCCTGCACGTGATACGATCTAGACCCTCGCATAGCCACTCAGCACAGCCCTCGTGCCTCGGACAGGCATGGCCCCCTGAATAGTAGACACCAGCACTCGCAGACAACGCTGCCCCTCAAGATATAGAGACCCCGGACTCCCTTACAGTCGCCTGGCACCAACAACAGGCACATGCTCACCGCTACATGGCTCGCGCCCCACAGATAGGCTCACCCAATGGCTCTCGCCCTTCGGACTCGCTTACGGTATGCCACCTCGTCGCAACCCTTTGCCCTAACATCGCCTCCGGCACTCCGTATCCTCCGGCCCCACTCTGCAGTCCCGCATCACGCCATATCGCGCCATAGTCACACAATCGCTCGCCATCGCACCGCCCTCATACCTCAGCCTATAGCGATACCTGCGCATAGACACCAGCATGACTCATACGGACTCATGACCAATAGCCATTCGCCTGCATCACAGCCTAACGCCTTACGACGTACAGCCCCGCATAGCCGTGCACTGCCCCACATTGCCCAGAGCATAGCCCCGCTCACACGGACCGAGATATCCCTTTGACCCACAGAGACCCACAGACTCCGCAGACCATACACGGTAACTAAGCCGGCCCTTGACGGACCATATGTAGTAATAGTATACAAATAGATACAAACATTGTAACAGTATATAAACCCTAGCTGCTACCCTCCTAGACCCCAGCTTATCATTGATGGGTAGTGGCTACTACAGCTACTAGACCTAGACCCACAATGCTGCTGCACCACTAGGGTCTTGGAGGCTATCGACTAGGCTGCTGTATAAATGCCTATTGCCTTCCCCGCTCTTATTAGTTCGATCAGTAAGACCCTCGACCACAGCAAGGCTCCCCTTGAAGACACATTGCAACTCTCCCCTTCGCCACCAGTATCCGCCACTACTAGCCCTAGGCTTAACAGCTCAGGCTCGAGTTGTTTCAGGCAATGCCTTCTGTGGTGACAGTTTTGGTGGTAGGACAAAGGATCACCCCCTTAGTAAGCCCATGGTCAACCATGACCAATAAGCTATCAAAGCTGGAGGAGAGGGGGAGGTCAGTGATAAGATCACATGAGATCTGTTGGAAAGGATGGGAGCAGGAGGAGGGGATGGGAGTGAGGGGGGGACAGTGGGGTGGGTATTGATCTTGTTCTGTTGGCATACAGCATAGCCAGCAACATAGTTGTGGATGAAGGAGGCCAGGCCAGGCCACCAGAATTCCTGAGCAACAAGCTGGTGGGTCTTAAGGAACTCAGGATGTCCAGTGGAGGGGTGGTCATGGTGGGAGGAAACAATGGATTGATGGAGATGGTTGGCATTGGAGATGAAGATGCAGTTCCAGTAGGAGAGGATTCCTGAGGAGAATTTCCAGTCAAAAAGACAGGAGGAGAGGGCCAAGGGAATGTTTCCTTCAAGGGCACAGGTGACCTTGAGAATGAGGGGGTCAGAGGAGGAGGAAGCAGCAAGAGAGGAGGTAAGTTCAATGTCAATCAGATTAGTGAATAGATGGGATAGGAGGAGGGTGACATCAGAATTGTTAGGAAAGGAGAAGGAGTGGTCTTGGCAATGAGAAAGAGCATTGGAAGCATTGAGCTGGTGGCCAGGAATATGCTGGAGCTGTAGATCATAGTCAGAGAGATCCAGCATCCATTTGGCCTGTTGTCAATTGAGGTTTTGGGGCCTGTAGAAATACATGAGGTTTTTGTGGTCCATAAAAACCAAGACCTAGAAGGGAGAGCCTAGAAGGTATTGTCACCACATCTATAGAGCATGAATAATGGCCAAGAGTTCATGGTGTAGAGAGTGGTACATTTCTATGGTGGTATCCTTACATCTCATATCCTTTTGTATGGTCTCTATGCCCTTTTTGTTTCTACCTTCATTCTCCTCCTCCATATCTTGTACAGTAGGACTGGTCAACCAGATGCAAGTCTGTCAATAAGTCCAGAAGACTGTTGGTTTCATTTCATTTCATGTTCTCTTGACTAGTTTATTCTTGTTTCTTCTTTAGACTCAGGTTCCTACAGTCATACCTAAGTCTTAGGCATTTCCAGACTATAAAGCAATGTCATAGGAACTTGGAATGCAGCTCCTGTTTTAGCTCTCACTGCACCATTTACTGTTCACCAACCATTCACTGCACTGCTACCACTCACTGTTTATGACCATCTCATCTCCTGTCACCACCCCCAACCACTAACACTCTACAAGACCATTGGACTTGCACTTCTCACTGGTCAACTACTCAAGGACTTCTTTGCTCCACTCCCTGTGCTCCAGAGTCCCTTAGGGGTGAGCCTATCACTCCCCACATGCACTAACAACCCCTAGGACTTCTAGGGCTTCTACCAAAGTCCACCCTGGAGTCCTTGTTATCTTTACAGCAGTCAAAGATGTCATAGTTCCATTCAGCAGGAGAGAAGGATTGGGAGATGTAGGCACAGGGCTTGAAGTCATGATTGGAGTCTGCTTGTAGCAGGACTCCTCCAGTGGCAACTTTGGAGGCATTGGTGAAGATGGCAAAGGAGCAACTAGTGTCAGGCATGGTAAGAACAGGTTTGGAGGTGAAATGGTCTTTGAGAGAATTGAAGGTGGTTTGTTGGGAGGGAGTCCATTCCCAGGAATGGTTCTTCTGGGTAAGGAAAAGAAGGGGGGCAATGATGTTGAAGTAGAAGGGGACAAATTGCCAGTAGAAGTTGGTGAATCCAAGGAAAGAGCATACCTCTTTGACTAAGGAAGGGGTTGGCCATTCAAAAATCCCTTTCACTTTGACTGGGTCCATGGTGACCTGTCCTTTTGAAAGGATCATGCCCAAGTATTCCACCTGGGAGGCTGCAAAGGTGCATTTTTCTAGTTGGAGGTATAAGTCTAGTTCTTTCATGTGTTGGAGAACATGACAGACTCTCTCCTGATCTAATTCTGGGGTAGGGGAGTGAATCAGGAGGTCATCCATGTAAATGACCAACCATTCTTCCACAATCATGTCATGGAAGGAGTTATTCATGAAGTGCATGAAAGTGGGAGGAGAGTTTGTCAGGCCAAAGAATATGATAGTCAGTTTGAAGAGTCCCCAATGGGTGATGAAGGCTGCTTTCCACTGGTCTCCATCCTTGATGTGGACATTGTTGTGGCCCCATCACACAATGAACTTGGTGAAAATGGACAAGTCTTTAACCTTGTCTATGAGGTCTGAAATCAAAGGAATGGGATAGGCATTGCAGATAGTGTGTTGGTTTAGATATTGGTAGTCCTGACAGGGGCAAAGCTTGCCATCCTTCTTTTTGACAAAGAAGAAGGGTGAGGCTTAAGGGAATTTGAAAGGGTGGATCTTTCCTGACACCAAGTTCTCATTGATGAATTTATTTGTGGTCTTTTATTCATTGGGGGATAAGGGGTAGAGCTTGCTGATCTTAGGAATAAAGGAGGTGGTCAAGTTAATTGCATGGTTATAGGGTTGAGGAGGAGGTACATGGTCATAGGGTTGAGGAGGAGATGTTACAACTTGCCTGTCATGCTCTCTTTCCCTTACCTTTTCTTTTGCCCTTGTATTACTAAGACCCCTTTTTACCTCATTCCTATGCTTACTCATTTGACCTGACACAGGATACACTTTGATCATATCTGATCATTATCTCTTTCTTCTTGCATCTTCCTGTATGTTCCTTCACATTCTTTTACTTAGTCATCAATCAGGCTAGTTAGTACTTAAGGACAGCCCTTGCTACCCTGTATCCTAAGCTAGTCTTCCTTGATTATACCTCCTTCACCCCAGATCTCAGGATCTGCTAGAGTTTGTCTCTTTGATCTGCTAGCTTCACAGACCAAGTCCTCAACAGACTGAGGCAGTATAAGTTCCACATTTGCTTGGGCAGTAGATTGTCATCCTCTCCAGGCTATTCAAGGCTAGGGTCAACCTCCTACCCAGAGTTGATCTTAACATAAGACTAGCTTCCTCCTTTGTGCCAGTTGCCTTCAACACAACCTACCCACCACATCTAATCCACCTAACCTCCTCTTCTTTCTTTGAAGGGACTGCACCCCCTCCCCCTCCTCTGAATCCAAACCACCTCATTCTCTGTTCCCTTCCCTCAATGATTCAGATGATCATCTGACTGAAACAGACAAAGAGATCAGACAGCTCACCAGTATCTAAACTTCCTCCTTACTCTTCCTTGCCCACCCACCCCACCATCCCCTCCTTTCTTACAAAGACCCATTGTATTTCAACAACCTACCCCTCCACCACTACCCCTGCCTTTCAAAATGTTCACCAGACCCATTGAGCTTAGGATCAGAATGCCAGAGGCATATGATGGATTGCATGCTAAAGCCAAGAGTTGGCTGAACACAATCAAGACCTATCTATTGGTCAATGATGAAGTATACAACAAACAAGTGAAGAAGATAGCCTTCACTCTTTCTTATATGACAAAGGGCTTAGCAGCCACCTGGGCCTTCACCTTCCAATCCACTGCCCCCACCTCCAACTCTTTCAGAATCTTTGTGGACTTTGAGAAAAAGTTCCTCCTTATCTTTGAACACACCAACACCTGGCAGGAAGCCCTCAACTGGCTCTCCACTACCAAGGCCTTAAGCCTGAAACACCCTGACCCTGACACTGACCCCCTTGACTACTACTCCACCCTCTTCTCTATGAAAATGGCTAAAGCAGAACTTGATGAAACCAAGGATGCCCACATCCTTATCTCCTTCTTCACTACTGGACTCCCCACCTCCCTCATGCATCATATCTACTCCATGGACACCATTCCCACCACTCTCACTGATTGGCACAAGTGAGCCTGACAGTTCAAGTCCCAATGGGACCAGGCTGATTGCATCACCTGCTTAGGTGCTCCTACTCATTACATCCCCCCTCAACATCACCCTTCCCCCAGAGATCCCAATGCCATAGATGTAGATCATCTCTCCCTCTCCCAGACTACTGAATACAGAAAGAAGGGCCTCTGCTTCTCCTGCAGCAAGCCTGGTCATATTAGTAGGGAGTGCCCCTTGTACCAGAAGTGGGCTACCCCAACCCCCACTGTTAGAACAACCAGAAAGATCATCACCAGAAATTTCTGGGATGAAGAAAAGGAGACCATTCCTGAAGGAGACAAAAAACCAATGAACATAGGGCAATTGGCTGCCATGTTCACCAGAATAAAGGGTTTTCAGTAGGGAGGGCTCAAGCAATGTGAACCCCCCCAGTCCATAAGTCCTGTACTTGTAAATCTCTGACTATGCCAATCTCTTTGATCTACCTTGAAGGGACTCTGAAAACCATTTCCACTACCACTCTCATCAATTCTGGAGCTGAGATCAACTGCCTTGACTGGAGCTTCACCTTCCAGAAACAGATTCCTGTACAATGAACCACCCAAACCATTATTGCCCACAATGTTGATACTTCCCTGAACTCCAGAGTGTGCTATATTGCACACCACTTCATTATCATTGCAGGTATTACCCAGAAAATCAGATTTTTCATACTACAACTAGGGAAGCAGAAAGTGATCCTTGGACACCCCTGGCTTCTAAACACCAATCCAGACATTAACTGGCAGCAGGGAACTGTCAGCATTGACCCTTCCCTTAACAAGGGAAATGAATTGTACTTCTACCCAACAATCCCCCTCTTCAACCACCTGTCCTTTGAAAAAGGAGGGCTCTGACAATATCTTGAATGACCCTCTGCAGAACAGTTTGTGAAGGTGACCACTGGAAATTATACTGCTCACAGAGTCCTTGCCTATGGATGAAAGCACAACCCCACCCACTCCATCACCCTTGAACTTGTCTGCATCTTGCAAGCCACTGATTTGGCCATTGCCCAAAAACTAGTCTACAAAGTCTCCCTCCCCCCTGCCTACTCTCTATACTCCTCTATTTTCCAGAAAAAGTCCACTGATCACATACCTCCCCCTTAGTTCTATGACCATGTGATCAACCTGACTGACTCTTTCATTCCCAAGATTGGCAAGCTCTATTCTCTATCCCTGGATGAACAAAAGGCCATAGATGACTTCATTGATGAGAATTTGACATCCAGAAAGATCTGCCCTTCCAACTCCTCTCAGACCTCACCCTTCTTCTTTATCAAAAAGAAGGATGGCAAGCTCTGCCCCTGCCAAGACTATTGATACCTGAACCAACATACCATCTGAGATGCCTATCCCCTCCCCTTGATTTCCAATCTTGTAGATAAGGTCAAAGACTTGTCTGTCTTTACCAAGTTTGATGTGCAATGGAGGTACAACAATGTCCACATCAAGGATGAAGACCAGTGGAAGGTGGCCTTCATCACCCATCAAGGACTTTTTGAACCAACTGTTATGTTCTTTGGCCTGATGAACTCCCCCCCCACCTTCATGCATTTCATGAATGATTTCTTCCATGACATGATCATAGAAAGATAGCTTATCATTTACATGGATGACCTCCTAATTCACTCCCTCACCCCTGAACTAGATCAGGAAAGAGTCAGTCATGTCCTCCAATGCATAAAGGAGTTCAATCTATACCTTCAACTAGAAAAATGCACCTTTGTGGCTTCCCAGGTGGAATACTTGGGTATGATCCTTTCAAAGGGATAGATTGCCATGGACCCAGTCAAGGTGAAAGTGTTACAACTTGGCTCACTCTTCCTTCCTTTTTCACTCCCTTCCCCTATTCTGGCTCCCAGTACCATCCTCAAACTGCTCACTGACAGCATTCATATGCCACACAATGGCTGTGCCAAGCTGTGTTTACCTTAGTAAGCAGTTCAGCCCCTCCTTGCACAGCCCTATAATGTCACAATCACATCATATCATACCATTATGGCACCATCACACATCATCAGCCCCCAGCCTGCACAAGGTGGTGCTGTGACATTCCATGACTCATCCCCAGCCAGTAGTATAAGCCCCACACTCCCATGTTGTTACACTCATGGCTACGCTACATACTATTCCTTTCCTACACTCTCTTTTACAGGCCTTCATATGCACACCTTACAGTTGCACCTCGGTTCTCACTGGGTTTCACTCCCACACCAGCTATTGGGTATCCACAGCATTCTGGGCACCAGACCACAGTAGAGTAAAGACCTGATTACCTGGATACTCATGCCACTACAGCTATTCACAATCTGCAGCAGGGATCCCACCATAGCACACCTTTCACAGCATCCCACCAGGCTGGCCAATGGTGCTAAAGGTACATATCATACAATTCCTGATTATCATTTATGCACCAATGGCACAACCCCTGCTATTGCACAATAGCACACCACCCATTCTCACTCCAGTAGCATTTCCCCCTCAGCATCACCTCCCTCACATGGACCAAGCCAGTTTCTGTCTCACACTTCCTTTTCTAGTAATTGAAACAACTCGAACCGGAGCTGTCAAGCCTAGGGCTAGTAGTGGCGAATGCCAGTAGCGAAGGGGAGAGTTGTAACGTGTCTTCAAGGGGAGCCATGCTGTTGTGGGTCTTACTGTTTGTACAATA
>JBBPTI010000198.1:0-19454 GCA_038093995.1 Tylopilus aff. callainus | reverse complement strand
GCTGCCATCGTGTGGCGTGTGAATGCTGTTAGTCAGCAGGGCCCTAGGACGTATCGCTATCCCAGGAAGGGGTGGAAAAAAGGGAAAAGACAGGGGCGCAGATAGGGGTGCGAGCGAGGTCGTAACAGCAGGTGTGGACTTCCTTGCCCCTTCCTTGAATATCTGAAGGATGATATGTCAGGCTGTGTTCCATTCTAAGAGCTGGATCGCATGGCTGTCGTCTATCTCCGCCATCTGATACAGGGCTTCCCATCAGACAAGGAAGTCATCGGTCTGTAGGGTGCCTTGTCAGAGTTGTTCTAGTTGGGCGACAGCCCAGTCCTTCTGATTGACAGAGCGGAAGAGACTTTCCATTTCTTGGACAAGCTCATCCCAAGTATAGCTTTGCCCATGTCTGAGATGTGTTTGGGTGAAGGGTCCGGCTTTCAGTCCTTTCAGCTGGGATAGGACCATGGTTACTGCCTTGTAGCTTTTCGGCAATATGGTGGACCGATTGGTATGAAGCCAAGCCTTGATCTTGGCCCACCATTCTTCGAACTTTGCCATGGATCCTTCGTAATCTCTGGGATCGGCAAAAACTTCTACCTTACGGGCTGCCTTTCCTCCGGCAGCGGCAGCACTGTTGAGATTACTTACTGTTTGTTTGAGGGCGGCTACATCTTTTAGTAGGGCAGCGGTTTTCTTCTGTTCTTCGACACATCCGTTGTAAAGCTGCTGATTCTGTTTCGTAAGCGTCATAAATTCTAATGCAACGGCTGCAATCTTGTCCTCCAGCGTGAGGTTCGGGTTGGCAAGGATTTGGAGCGTGGATGCCGACATAATGACGAGCTACATGTGTCTTAGGGATCTGAATTCTTTTTCCGTCTCGAATCACCCAGGTTTTTCTTCGATACTCTTCGATTACGGCTGGGTGTCTGGTTGCTTTATACAGCGTTGATCTCACCAGGGCTATCTGTGGTCAGCTGATTGGTCTTGGTCGTTTCTGTTTGTTCTCCTTCTGTTGGAGTCGCGTAAACAGTTGTCCTATGATGTCACTCAGGTGTCAGAAAAGAAGAGTGTTTATTCAATAACTACCAGCCGTAATTCTGCTGTGGCTGCTCTTCTTTGGTGTGGATGGCTTGTCTTTCAAAGCCGAGGGTAATTGAATAAGCTCCTTCCCTTATGGCAAGCTGTGCCTGAAGGGGTGTGAGCTGTAGGGCTAGAAGGGAAAAGAGGCAGCAGAGGCAAAAGGCAAGGAGGCAAGAAAAGAAAACAATGAGAAAAGTAGCGGTGAACAGCAGGAGCTGTACTGTCATAGAAGGGGGTAGTAGAGAAGTAGGATTCCTGTAAGCAGATGGAAGTATGCTTGGACAAGAAGGGGTATGGTAATGGTAGCAGGGGCTACTAGTAAGGAACTAAATATGATGAGGGCAGCGCAAAGATGCGCAAGGGCGAAGATGTCCCTGTCCATTTTCAGGACGAACAAGGGTGGCGGTGGTGGTGTGGCGAGCAGCGCGGGCTGCGGCAATTCTCTCACAATGTGCGAGGCGGGCTTCTTCAACTAGGAACTGGGCGCGGTTCTCTTGCCAACAACAGTACTCTTCGTCAAGGCGGCGGTGGGTGTCGGGTGAGGTGGGGTCTCGATATGGACCCTCGAGGTTGTTCGGGTCAACTGACTTAGGCGGGGTCGACTCATGCTTTACGGAGGGGGCAGGCGACGGGGGTAGTACTAAGTCCTCCTTCTCTTCCTTCTTTATCTCTCTGTATTCCCCTACTAACCTCCTTTCTCTTTGGGCGGCGGCGGAGGTGGGGTCGAAGACTTGTGCAAATAAACGGGGGTGCTCTTCTATGAAGAGCCGAGCGCTGGCAGCGAGGGCAGCAACGTTGAGTGCATACTCAGGTCAGGGTACGGAGATCTGGCTGGGGTTCACTGGGCAAGGGGCTGTCAGTAATGATGGCCAACGTCCTTGCCAAGCTCACTAATAATGGGGCTTCAGGGAGGCGACAGCGATGGTGATTCGAGTTATAATGAAACAACCCTTAGGCAGGGCTGGTAGTGAGCTGCTAGTAGACAGTGAGGAGTGAAGTGACTGGAGCTAGAGGGCACCCGAGCATTGACTGAGGACTAAGGGGAAAACCCAGAATAACTTGAATGAGGATCCTGGGGATGGATTGCCATCCTTATATACGGTTACAGGTTGTTTGTACATGTGGTCGCCCTATTACTACATACAGGTACTTCAGGGTAGACATGGGAGTGCAGGTCTTACGCTACTGGCCGAAGATGAGTCATGGGGAGTCACTACACTGCCTTGTGCAGCCACAGGGGCCAATGACGTGAGATGGCACAATATGGCATCATGCTGATGTCATGGGGCTGTGCAAGGGTCTAGGCACGCTTACTAAGGTAGTCACAGCTTGGCGCAGCCATTGTGTGGCGTATGAATGCTGTTAGTAGGCAGTCCGAGAGTATTACTGGTACCAGGATAGGGGAGAGCCCAAGAAAGGAAAAGAAAGGTGGGAGCCATGAGCGAGGTCGTAACACCATTGGAGTGGGAATGGATGGCGTACTATGGCGTGCAATGCGTGAGTATCGCTATTGGCGTGCGACCGGATGGCAACATATGGCGCCATTGCAACTGTGGATTGCCTAAGTGCTGCGGTGCAGCATCAGTAGCTGGGTAAGTGGGTCTTTACTCTACCATGGTCCAGTGCCTGGATGCTGCAGCTACTGTGCTTACTGGTGTGGGAATAGGACTCAGGCAATACTGAGTTGCAGCGCTGTGGTGTGGGTCAAAGTGGCTAAAGAGGGCAATGTAGGAAAGAATGGAACGTAGCATAGCTGTGAGCATTACATTGGTAATGGGGAATGGGCTGATCCAGCAATCAATGAGTTTGGGGGAGCCTGGGAGGAAGAGATGCTTGGTGGAAAGCCAAACCTTATCCCCAATAGAGTAGGAGGGGGCTGGAGAACACTTATTGGTGGTTGCTTGCTTCATTGTATCTTGTGAGGCACAGAGGCATTCCTGGGCTTCCACCAAATGATCAGCGTACTAGTTGGCAAGGTTATCCACTGTGGGGGACTGGGTTACCATGGGTTCAATTCCGAGAAGTGGGGCATAAGTGTGGGTGAGCTGGAAAGGGGACTTTCCGGAGGCAGAGGAGATGCATGCATTAATGGTGAATTGGGTGAGGGGGAGCCAGTTGCTCCAGGAGTCAGGGTGGTCTGTGCAGTAAGTGCGGAGGTATTGGCTTACCTTCTGGTTCATCTGCTTGGTCTGCCCATCAGTCTGGGGATGGTAGGCAGTGAAGAGATGCTAGGTGATTTGCAACTGCTGGCAAAGATTGGCCATAAGTTGTGATGCAAACTGTGGGCCCCAATCCAAGATGATGGACTTGAGGAGTCCATGGTGCTTCCACACATGATGAAGGTAGATGGTGGCGAGGTCAAGGGAGGTACAGGTAGAGTTACAGGGGACCAGTTCCATGGCTTTGGAGAATCGATCAACAACAGTGAGGATGGCAGTGTAGGAGTTGGACAGGGGCAGGCTGGTGATGAAGTCTACCGAGATGTCCTGCCATGGCCTGGACGGGATAGGCAGAGGCTGGAGTGCACCAGCAGGTGGCTTATTGGATGGTTTCACTTGGGCATACCTTGGACATCTTTTTATATAGTCCATCGCATCCTTGGCCAACAAGGCCCAATTGTAGTGCTGGCAGAGCAACTCAATAGTCTGAGCCACTCCAGGGTGACCCACTACCAGGGCATCATGATGAAGGCAGAGTATTTCGGGCTGGCAGGCAGGGGGAACATATACCTTTCCATCTTTCATGTGGCACGCATCCTCGATGTGGTACCCCTGACTCTCCAGTCTCTTCTGCACTGGATGGGAAAGCTTGATGGTCTCATGGGAAATCTGGTTGGTTAGTCAGTCTCCAGAGTGATGAAGCACCATTGCTTCCTCGGTTACAGTCTTGTCCATTTCAGACTCCTTTGCCTTTCCTCCTTTGGTTCAGCGTACCTGTATCTGCTTGGGGGGGATCACCACTACATCATGGTTGTCTTCTGCATCGCCTACCACCAGATTTTCTCTCCACAACAGCACATTGGCTTTACCCATGGTAGAACCAGGCTTATGGCACCACTTGAAGTTAAAGCAAGAGAGGTACTGAGCCCAGCAGGCTTGTCTCTGGTTGAGATTCTGGCATGTCATGAACCAGGTAAGGTTCTGGTGGTTGTTCCATACCTTGAACTGCTGTTCGGCCCCTTCCAAGTAGTGGCACCAATCCTCTAATCCTCTAATCACACTCAACATCTCCTTGTCAGCTATGGGGTAGTTGCACTCTTCTGGCGTCATCACATGTGAGGCATAGGCTATGGGGTGCCACTTCTTGTCTTCTTCTACCAGGAGCATGCCTCTGGTTGCATAGGATGAGGCATTGCATTCCAACCAGTACTTCTTGTTATGATCTGGATAAGCTAGAACCAGCACTGTGGTGAAGGCTTCTTTGAGGTGATCGAAGGCCTCCTGCTGCTTATTGGTCCAGCAGAAGGGTTCATCCTTACAGGTTAAGTCATGGAGGGGGTGTGTGATCTGTGCAAAGTCCTGTATAAACCACTGGTAGAAGTTGGCCATCCCCAAGAAGGCCCAGACTCCTTGAATGTTTACTGGCACCAGTCATTCCTTTATGGTGGTGACTTTGCTTGGATCCATGCTGTTACGATCGTGCCGTACTCGATGCTACGCACGGGCCCGCATTACACTTTTTCCTCTCTTCGGCCCCTAGCTCAGTCGCTTGCACTCCCTCACTACGCATTCCAGCATCCTACGATGCCCAACAATATAGTGCTCCTCGCCCCTCATCACCCTATAAGCTGCCACTCACCTTCGCCCCTACTATGGCCCCCTGCACGTGACCCACAGTCCCATGGTCACCTGATGATATCTAATCTATCAGCGATGCCATGCAGCACAGTCTCACACCAGTCACATGACCCTGCACGTGATACGATCTAGACCATCACACAGCCACCTGGCATAGCCCTCATGCCTCGGATAGGCATGGCCCCTTAAAACGGCACATCCCAGCACTAATAAGCGGCCCCGCTCATATAGAGACATAAGAGACCCCAGACTCCTTTGCAGTCACCCAGCATAACTGCACATGCTCACCGCTACACGGCTCGGCAGATAGGCTCATCCAATAGGCTCTCACCCTGGACTCGTCTATGGTATGTCACCACCTCACAACCCTTAGCCCTGACACTGCCTTCAGTACTCCACACCTCCCGGTCAGACCCTGCAGTCCTGCATCATGCCATATTGCGCCACAGTCATGCAATTGCTCACCATCGCATCGCCCTTGAATCTTAGCCTATAGCGATACCTGCACATAGACACCGGCATGACTCACACGGACTCATGACCAATAGCCATTCACCCTCACCACAGCCTATGCCTTACGCCGTACAGCCCTGCATAGCCACACACTGCCCTGAGCATAGCCCCGTGTGCATGGACCAAGACATTCCTTTAACCCACAGAGACCCATAGACTCCACAGACCATATAAGGTAACTAAGCTGGCCCTTGACAGACCATATGTAGTAATAGTATACAAATACGAACAAACACTGTAATAGTATATAAACCCCAGCTGCTATCCCTCAAGACCCCAGTCTATCATTGATGGGTAGTGGTGCACAGTAACAACTACCAATGATTGGTAGTGGCTACTAGGACTTACCCACAATGTTGCTACACCACTAGGGTCTTGGAGGCTATCGACTGGCTGCTGTATAAATGCCAATTGCCTTCCCTGCTCATATCATACGAATAAGACCCATGACAGCAAGACTCCCCTTGAAGACACATTGCAACTCTCACCATCGCTTGTCGGCATTTGCCACTACTAGCCCTAGGCTTGACAGCTCAGGCTCAAGTTGTTTCACATACTTACCCCATTTATCCCTACAATTATCCCTAGAAATTCCAGCTCTTGCACTCCGAATGTGCACTTCTCCAGTTTGACGAAGAGGTCGTTTTCTTCTAATCACTTTAGGACCTCCAGAACTACTGCCTCGTGGGCTTTGCAGTCATCTGTGGGGGTGAATATGAGAAGGTCATCAATGTATACCATGACATTTCAGCCATATCGGTGAAGATCTCGTTCATCATGGTCTGGAAGGTGGCTGGGGAGTTGCATAAGCCAAAGAACATTACTAGGGGCTCAAAGGTCCCATGGTGACAGGTGAAGGCTGCCTTCCATTCATCTCCTTCCTTTATTTGGACATTATTGTACCCCCAGCAGAGATCCATCTTGGTAAAGAGTCAGGTGGTCTGGAGTTTATCCACTAGCTGGGCGATGAGGGGAAGTGGGTAGTTGTTGTGCACCATATGCTCATTGAGGTACCAGTAGTCTTGCACCATGCACTTTTGACCATCTTTCTTCAGCATGAAGAAGACTGGTGAGGTCTGTTCAGACTTGGAGGGCTGGATGTACCCTTTTGCCAGCTGCTCATTCACAAAATCATCAACTTCCTTTTGCTCCTGGGGACTAAGAGGGATATTGTGGCCTTTCCGGGGGACAAAGGTGTCTTTTAGTTCAATGGCGTGGTCCCAGGGTTTTCAAATTGGCATCTGCTTGGACTCTTTTTGCTTGAAAGTCTTGAGGTAGTAGTGGTACACTGGGGGTACTAACTCTTGTGGAGCTTTTCCTTCTTGCTTTTGTCTGGTATTCTGCTATTCCTCGGCAACCCAGATCTCCTGTTCTTCAGCTTGGCAGATTACCCACAATACTCTGGAGTAGTTGCATAGCTCAGGGCACTCCGGGAGTGTGACCAAACCAGTCTTCCAATTGATGCATGGGTTATGCTCTTTTAGCCAGGTATACCCTAGGATGAGATCCTTACTCCCTAGGTCAGTTACTTCTATGTGAGTCTTCTTCACATGACCCTGATATTCCAATAGTACTGTGGCTGCATGGGTTATGGGTCCGGCTTTGTTTGGGGTTCCATCAGCATTGTAGATGTATATGGGCTGGGGGAGTTTGAAACGACCTCAGGCACAAAGGCAAGGAGGCGTCAAGCAGAATGGAGCAAAACGAAAGACCCGGGTGCAATGCACAAGGGGTCAAGTAGTGAAGTGAAGCAAAATGGAAGGGTGAGTCAATCTCCTAGTATGCGGGTGCCTTGTGAGGGAAGACCCAAGTTGTATTTGTACACTAATAGTACAGGTAATGAGTGTAGTAGTAGTTGGAACTAATGGCCGTGGTGTGTAATGAATGTGGTACAAACGAATGTGGGTGCTGATGAGCTGACAAGCAGTGGATGTATACCTGATAACCCTAATGATGTATCCTGGCATTGCCTAATGCCAGTGCTGGTCCCTGTGTGTGTTTGGGGTGGCCTATACCTAGAGACTCTACCCCTTGAGCTACCTCGTGAGGAGGGCGCCGCTGGCAATGCTTGTGCCCTGCTGGATGTCTACACCTAGACCCTTGCCGAAGGGGGCTAAGTGGCAAAAGAGAGTGAACCAACCCTTGGGCGCTGCTCCATTGTGGAGGGAAGAAACCCAAGGAGAATTGATTGGGGCTCCGATAATTTACAGGCAGTCTTATATACTACTACAAACGGGATTCAAGCGGAGCCTAAAGTAAGTGAGGGCAGGCCAAGATACTAAATAAGGAAGTGCAAGACAGAAACTGGCCTGGTCCGTGCGAGGAAGGCAATGCTGCAGGCTAAACACTACTGGAGTGGGAAGGGGTGGTGAGTGATGGCGCCATCGCAAGGTTAATGCCATTGGAGTGGGAATGGATGGCATACTATGGCATGCGATGCGTGAGTATCGCTATTGGCATGCGACCGGGTGGTGACATATGGTGCCATTGCAACTGCAGATTGCCTAAGTGCTGCAGTGCGGCATCAGTAGCCAGGTAAGTGGGTCTTTACTCTACTGTGGTCCGGTGCCTGGATGCTGCAGCTACTGTGCTTACTGGTGTGGGAATAGGACTCGGGCAATACCGAGTCACAGCGCTGTGGCATGGGTCAAAGTGGCTAAAGAGGGCAATGTAGGAAAGAATGGAACGTAGCATGGCTGTGAGCATTACAGAGTTTCTCAGTGGGGATATGGTTTTGGCGGATGTACTCTCAGTGTATGAATAAGGACTGGGCACCGCTATTGAGCAAGGCAGACGCTGGTATGAAGTCTCCAGACTGAGTCTTGACTTGTACCTGCATGAGGATTTCCTTTCTTTTCTGCTGCCCTAGGATGCATATTTGGGGAGGTGTTGGGGTTTCTTTGTGTGTGGGAGGGAATGTATACTTGTTAGAGGAATTAAGCACAGCATTTGTTTCACGGTTGCCACTAAGCCACAGAGTGGACTCCTCTAGACCAGGCAATCTAAGGGGAATACACCATTCTTGGTCTTTAGAAATGATAACATGGGTAATTGGGGTGCACTTTGAGACTTTATCAGCCTGTTGAACATCCGATGCGTTCTTCAGGCCCTGCCTTTTCCCTTCATCTGGGATCCTTCAAGGGGAAAATCCAAACCTATCTCCAGGTTGTTTCTCTTGCGGATTTCCTCTGCTAACTCTGCTATCCTTACTGGTGCTTCAGATCCAGTGGGTTCTTCATCTTCTGCAAGTGGAATCCTCCGCAGTGTTTTTCTTTTGGAGCAATAAGCGCTGTGCCCACCATAAACAAACTTACAGGCTGGGCATTGGTTGATCTTGGGCTTCCGGCATTCTCAAATTTGGTGGCTGGTCTGTTTGCAATTGAAGCATCTTGCCTGGGCATTGCTGCTTGGAAGGGTGAATATGTCTTCTTCAATGTTCTCCTGCACTAACCCTCGACTGCTAATCCTTGCAGGGGCCTTCCTTTCGTACCCCCTTATGAAACCGAGCACTTCCATTGCACATCCAGTCTTCCTAATGTTGTCCATATAGAGTGCCAGCTTGTCCTGGCACTTTCCTTCCTTGAATATCTGTAATATAATGTGCTGGGCTGTATTCTGTTCCAGGAGCCAAATGGCATGTGTGTTATTGATTTGTACCTGTTGGTACAAGGCTTCCCAGCAGACAAGGTAGTCGTTGGTCTGCATGTTCTGCTGCTTGAACTCCTTCAGTTGTTGGCATGCCCAGTCTTTCTGGTTTGCAGTGCAGAAAAGGCCCTGTATCTCGTCTTCATAGTCTTTCCACAAGTATGTGTTGCCTCAGGTGAGGCAGGTCTGTGCGAAGGGGCCAGCTTTGGGTCCTTTAAGCTGGGAGAGGACCACCACTATTGCTTTATAACTTCCAATGGGGGCAATGTGCGTGTTAATGTGGAGCCATGCTTTCATCTTGACCCACCATTCTTCAAACTTGGCAATGGAACCATTGTACTCACTGAAACAACCTCGGGCACAAAGGCAAGGAGGCATCGAGTGGAATGAGCAAGATGATGTCCCGGGTGCTATGCACAAGGGGACTAGTAGCAAAGTGAAGCGAAATGGAAAGGTGGATCAAACTCCTTATAAATGGGTGCCTTGTGAGGGAAGACCCAAGAAGAATTGATTGGGGCTCTGATAATTTACAGGCAGTCTTATATACTACTACAAACCAGATTCAAGCGGAGCCTAAACTAGCTAAGGGCAGGCATGGTTACTAAAGATGGAAGTGCGAAGCGGAAACTAGCCTGGTCCATGTGAGGGAGGTGATGCTGTGGGCTAAACGCTACTGGAGTGGGAAAGGGTGGCGAGCAATGGCGCCATCGTGAGGTTAATGCCATTGGAGTGGGAACGGATGGTGTACTATGGCGTGCGATGCACGAGTATCGCTATAGGTGTGAGACTGGGTGGCGACATATGGTGCCATAGCGCAGTTAGTACTATTGGGGTGGGAACCGATGGCGACAGATGGCGCCATTGCAACTGCGGATTGCCTAAGTGCTGTGGTGCGGCATCAGTAGCCGGGTAAGCGGGTCTTTACTCTACCATAGTCCAGTGCCCGAATGCTGTGGCTACTGTGCTTACCAGTGTGGGAACAGGACTCGGGCAAGACCAAGTCGTGGCACTGTGGCGTGGGTCAAAGTGGCTAAAGAGGGAAATGTAGGAAAGAAGGGAACATAGTGTAGCCGTGAGCATAACACTCACCTGGATCTGCAAACAATTCAACTTTCTTTGAAGTACCTGGAGGGCCTGCTGCAGCAATCTGGCCCTGGAGAGTGGCTATTGTGCCTTGTCCTACCGTCACTAGCTGCTTGAGATGGATAATCTCATTGTTGAATGCATGCAGTGATTGAGCGAGTTGGATATTCTGACTGGTGACGGTGGTGAACTCAGCCGCAATGGCAGTGAGTTTGTCTGGTAGAGGAATAGTGGGGTCAGTGATGGTATCGAGGAGTACCTGCAACATACTGGAAGCAGACTTCTTTCTTTATAATGGGCACCTTGTGTTTCTTATACCAGCTGCAGCTGGGCCTTTCAAATGGGAGTGGCGCTAGAGATCTCAAGCGGACTATGGTCTTCTGATCTTGATAGTCTCCTGGTCTCAGCCTATTGAGGATCCTGATTACTCTTCCTTCAGGATGTGTGCAGCATTCTCTTGGCTTGCTAAGTATTCCCCCTATAGCTGGAGCTGGGAACTTTAGTTCAAGTGAAGTGGGTTACAGATATCTACCAATCGTCCTGGGGTGCTGACTCAGCCCAGTTGGTAGGTGTGCTTTTGTAGCAGAAGTTGTGGCCTCGTGTGCTGGTAGAGGTAGCGATGATAAGGGAGTACTCTCCTGAAGGTAACTGTAAGGAAATAAGAAAGGTGTTGTGGTCAAACTGGGTGTAGGTGAGAAGACAATAAATGCAAAACAAAAGTAACAAGAAAGAAATAAAACAAGAGGCTAAAAGGGAGTACCAGAAGAAAAGTGGAAACATCCTTGGAGAAGAAAGCTAAAACTAAAAAGGGGGGAAGCGAAATACAAGTAAGTACAAAAAGAAGAACTAAAGAAACTTGCTGGGCCACCAGAGAAGGTTTCTTGGGTGGAGATGGCTGGGCTTGTTGCGAGAACAGTACCAGATGTTCCAGACTGTCTTGAGTGTGAGTGGAATGGCAGAAAGTGGAAGGGGTGGTGAAGGCAGTCTGGCCTGCAGCAGGCACAGTAGTCTGGGGAAGGGGGAAGGGGAGCAGCAAGCTGGGCTTCTATGTGGGCTGTGTACTCCTCATAGTGACAGGTTTGTTCTTTGGCTTTGGTGATGAGCTGGCAAAGGGTAGAAGGCGAAGGGATAGGTGGTGTAGGGGGAATGAAGTCGTTTGGGTCGATGTCAGCAACTGGGGATGGGGGATAAACAAGATTGGGTGTATCTGTTGCCCTGTTCCTTGTGGACTGCTCTGCGATCAACTGGTCAATCTCTTCCCACAACTCTTGCTGCTCTCTCTCAGCAGCAGCAGTGGCATCGTCCTCGAGGCAGGAGGCGATGGTGGCAAGGAGGTTGAGATTTATTGCATGAATGGGGTGAGGGGCGACTACTAGATGCTGTCTGCCTGTTGAGCTGCCAACTACAACAGTGGGGGCCAACTTAGCATGTGTAGCATTCACTAGTGTTCTTCCATGTCAATAAGGGGGACACAGGCTCTGCTGTGCTTACTGATAATGAAAAGGTGGTGGGGTCTTTGGGGTGGTTAAAGAGCGACAGTGGCAAAGAGAGGAATCAATTCTTAATGAAACGACCTTGGGTACTAGGCACTAGGAGGCATGGAGTAGAGAGTAGTGAAGTGAAGTGAAATGGAATGGTGAGTCAATCTCCTAGTATGCAGGTGCCTTGTGAGGGAAGACCCAAGAAGAATTGATTGGGGCTCTGATATAATACAGGCGGGTTTATATACAAGTACAGAACTGGTTCAAGCGGAGCCTAAAGTAAGTAAGGGCAGGCAAGGATACTAAATACAGAAGTGTGAGACAGAAACTGGCCTGGTCCGTGCAAGCAGGGAAATGCTGAGGGAGAAATGCTACTGGAGTGAGAACAGGTGATGTGATATGGCACCATAGCGAGATTAATGCGATTGGAGTGGGAATGAATGGTGTACTATGGCGTGATAGCAGGAGTATTGCTATTGGTGTGGGAATGAGTGGTGTGCTATGGTGCCATGGCAGCTGTGGATTGCCTAAGAGCTGTGGGTGGTGTGAGTTATCCGGGTAATTGGGTCTTTACTCTACCGTGGTCTGGTGCCCAGAATGCTGTGGATATCCATAGCTGGTGCATGGGAAAGAGGCTTGGTCAACACTGAGGTGCGGCACTGTGGCATGGGTAGTCATGGCTAAAGAAGGAAGTGTAGGAAAGAATGTGATGTAGCATAGCTGTGAGCATAACAAACACAATGTCCTTCTTGGTGAGATCATGGAGAGGATGTGCAATCTTGGCATAGTTCTAGATGAACTGACAATAGAAGTTGGCCATTCTAAGGAAGGCCCTGGTCTGCCAGAGGATGGTGGGCAAGGGCCACTCAATGACTGCTTTCACCTTTTCTGTGTCCATCACTATCCCCTCTGGACTAACTATCATCCCTAGGAACTCCACCTTTGTTGTCAAGAAGGAGCACTTCTCAGGTTTGACAAAGAGATTGTTTCTTTCAAGCCATTTGAGCACCCTGGTCACAGCTTGTTTGTGTGCTCTTTGATTATTAGTGGGGGAGAAGATGAGGAGATTATTGATGTATACCACCACATCAGGGATGTGTTACGCTCACGGCTACGCTACATTCCATCCCTTCCTACATTCCCTTCTTTAGCCTCTTTGACCCACGCCACAGCGCCGCGACTCGGCCCTCCCCGAGTCCTGTTTCCACACCGGTAAGCACAGTAGCCGCAGCATCCGGGCACTGGACCACGGTAGAGTAAAGCCCCAGTTACCCGGCTATTGATGCCGCGCCACAGTACTCAGGTAATCCGCAGTTGCAATGGCGCCATCCATCGCCATCCGGTCTCACGCCTATAGCAATACTCGTGCATCACACGCCATAGCACGCCACTCGCTCCCACACCAATGGCGATATTCCTGCTATTGCGCCATAAGTACGCCTTCCGTTCCCACTCCAATGGCATTAACCTCGCGATGGCACCATCGCTCGCCACCCTTTCCCACTCCAGTAGCGTTTAGCCCGCAGCATCGCCTCCCTCGCACGGACCAGGCCAGTCTTCCTCTCGCACTTCCTTATTTAGTAACCATGCCAGCCCTTAACTAGTTCTAGCTCCGATTGGACTCCGCTGTATAGTAGTATATAAGACCGCCTGTAAATAGTCGGAGCCCCAATCAATTCTTCTTGGGTCTTCCCTCACAAGGCACCCGCTTATAAGGAGTTTGATCCACCTTTCCGTTTCGCTTCACTTCACTACTAGTCCCCTTGTGCCTAGCACCCGGGACATCGTCTTGCTCGTTCCACTCGACGCCTCCTTGCCTTTGTGCCCAAGGTCGTTTCAGCATGTCTTTGAATAGGTTGTTCATTATGGTCTGGAATGTGGCCAGAGAGTTATAGAGGCCAAAGAACATTACTGTGGATTTGTAGGCTTCCTTATGACATACAAATGCTGCCTTCCATTCATCTCCTTCTTTTATTTGGACATTGTTGTATCCCCATCAGAGATTCATCTTGGTGAAGAGTGAAACAACCTTGGGCACTAAGTACCTTTTGGCTGTGTAGTGGAAGTGGTAGTAAGAGAGTAGTGATATCAATCAAACTCCTAGTAGAGCAGGTGTCTTGTGAGGGAAGACCCAAGAAAAATTGATTGGAGTTCTAATGAATTACATGGGGGTTTATATACCACTAGCTATCTAGATTGGAACTCTGTCTGAATAGCATAAGGGCAGGCCAGGTTACTAAGTATGGAAATGTGAGATGGAAACTGGCCTGGTCCATGCAAGCAGGGCAATGCTAAGGGGTTTCAACTATTGGCATGGAATAGGATGGTGAGTAGTGGTGCAATAGTGGGAGTTCCACAATTAGAGGGAAAAGGAAGTAAGGAAATCATACAATATGCAGTAGTAATGCCATTGGTGTGGGATTGGAGTGTGTGAGCATGGTGAGCAATGGTGCCATTTGCAGTCACTATGTTGTCAGCTGCTTAGGTAAAAGGGGCTTTGCACTACCTTGGTCAGGTGCCCTTATGCTGTAAGCTTGCTGCTGTGGCATGAGAGCAAGGGTGGATGTTGCCAAGTTGCAGCATGGTGGTGCAAGTATCTATGCCTAAAGAAGGGGATGTAGGAAAGAGTGAAGTAGGAGTGTAGTGGGAGTGTAGTGGCAAGGAGGTGAAGCATAACAAAGGGCTTCACTCTTTTTAGCTTATCAACTAGCTGGAAGATGAGTGGAAGCAGGTAATTGTTGCAGACCATATACTTGTTCAGGTACCAATAGTCTTGGACCATCCACTTCCTTCCATCCTTCTTTGGCATGAAGAACACAGGTGATGTTTGTTTCAACTTAGAGGGGCAAATATACCCTTTTTGCAACTGATCTTCCATGAAGGCATCCACTTTCTCTTGTTCCTTTGGACTTAGTGGAATGATCTGGCCCTTCTTTGGCTTGAAGCTCTTTTTTAGCTCAATAGTGTGATCCCATAGCTTTCAAAGGGGCATGCATTCTGATTCCTTCTGCAAGAATACTTTTGCAAAGCAGTGATACTATGGAGGAACAAGGTGAAACAACCCTTAGGTGGGGCTGAGTAGCAAGCTGTATGACAGTGAGTAGTGGGAGGTGACTAGAGCTAGTGGGACCCAGGCGTTGACTAAGGACTAAGGGGAAAACCCAAGATAACTCGAATGAGGATCTTGGGGCTGAATTCGCCAGCCTTATATATGGTTACAGAGTGTTTGGCCATGTGTGTACTTTATTACTACATATGGGTACTTCAGGGTAGACGTGGGAGTGCAGGTCTTATGCTACTGGCTGGGGATGAGTCATGGGGAGTCACTGCACTGCCTTGCGCAGCCTGGGCGCCAATGATGCAAGATGGTGTCAGTATGGTGTGATATGGTATGATGATGATGTCATTGGGCTGTGCAAGGGAACCTAGACTACTTACTAAGGTAAACACAGCTTGGCACAGCCATTGTGTGGTGTGTGAATGCTGTTAGCAAGCAGGTTAAGTTGAATACCAGTGCTGGAATAGGAGAGAAGCCGAAAAAGGAGTGAAGAAGACAGGGGTTGTGGGCAAGGTCATAACACTACCCCCCTGCTAAAGCTCAACCTCTGGACAAGTAAAGGGAACTGGCCAGGAGAAGAGCACAGCAAAGACCGAGCGAGAGACAGGGCAAGAGGCCAAGGGACAGGAACAATGAAAGTCCTAAAGGGCATCCAGACAGTGAGTGAGGTTGGAGGCCGGCTCCCAAGTATGATCCTCATCAGAATATCCTTTCCAGTGTACCAGATATTGAATACCACAACCACAAGGGTGGGAGTCAACAATAAAGTCAACTTCGTACTTGGCGTCCTGGTTGTTAGTAACGATGGTGGGGCCCAGTAGTGGGTTGGGTTGGAGTGATAGCAGGGGTATGTAGGGTTTGATACGGGAGATATTGACAACAGGGTGGATATGGATGTACTTGGGGAGCTGGAGTTCCATGGCATTGGGGCCCTTAAGGAAGATGACGGAGAAGGGACCAATCCATCAGTTGGTGAGCTTTTGGCAAGGAAACAGTAAGTTTAAATTGTCAGTGGTGAGCCACACACAATCGCTGGTGGCATATTGGGGGGCCGGTATGCAGCAGGCATTCATGGTGTGAGTCATCCATTCCTGTGCCTTAGCAAGATGATCCGTTGTCTGTTGCAAGACAGTCTGATAGTCAAGTGCAAGCGCAGAGGCAGCAGGTGACTTTGAGTCATGGGGCTCCACCCCCATACAGGGTTGGTATATGCATGTAATCTGGAAAGGGGAGAATTTTGAAGCAGTGGACTGCTTCACATTCAGGGAGAATTGGGCCAGGGGCAGCCAGCGGGCCCAGTCATCCTGTCATTCAGCACAATATATATAGAGATACGTGCCTACTTCTCTATTCATTCATTCTGTCTGTCCATCTGTCTGTGGATGATGGGCCATGGACTTCTTCATGGAGATTCCAAGCTGTGCACAAAGTGACATTATCAATGTGGCCACAAATTGGGGCCCCTGATCAGAGACAATAGATCTAGGTAGGCCATGGTGCTTCCAGACGTGGTTCAGATATAAGTTAGCTAACCCAGCAGCTGAGCAGGTCTTTGTGCAGGGAATCAGTTCGACCTCCTTTGAAAAGTGGTCGACCACCATGAGGATGGTGTTGAACCCTCCTGCCAAGGGGAGATCAGTGATAAGATCCATGGAGATATCCTCCCAGGGGCTGTTTGGGATTGGTAGAGGTTGGAGTTCCCCCTTTGTTGGTTGATTACTGGATTTAGCTCATGCACAGCGGGTGCAGCCTTGTACATATTGCTCTATATCTTTCCTCATGGTGGGCCAGATATAGGATCGTGCGAGGAGTCCCAGAGTCTGGAGAACTCCAGGATGCCCACTGACTCCGTGGTCGTGGTGAAGTGTGGTGATCCATGTTCGTAAGTCTGGGGGTACATAGATCCAATCACCCTTTTTGAGAAGTCGATCCTTAATCTCAAATCCCTGTGCCATCAACTTTTTGAGGGTCATCTCGGGTAGATGAATGGTCATGTGCGATATTTCATCAGTGAGCTCCTCTCCTGGGGTCGTCACCTCCACTATTCCTTCTTTTTTCGCCACTTGTCGAATCTGTTCGGGGGGTATCATTAGTACTGCTTTATTGTCATCCTCCCCTTTGCTCGTTAGATTGGAGCATCATGACAGGGCATCCACCTTTGTCATTAACGCCCCTGCTTTGTGGCACCATTTGAAATTGAAGTGAGATAGATATTGGGCCCATTGGGCCTGTCAATGATTCAGGTTCTGCTGTGTCATGAACCAGGTTGAAATGACCTCGGGCACAAAGGCAAGGAGGCGTCAAGTGGAACGAAGCAAGATGAAAGCCCCAGGTGCAACGCACAAGGGGGTGAGTAGTGAAGTGAAGTGAAATGGGAAAGTGAGTCAATCTCCTAGTATGCAGGTGCCTTGTGAGGGAAGACCCAAGAAGAATTGATTGGGGCTCTGATAATTTACAGGCGGTCTTATATACTACTACAGACGGGATTCAAGCAGAGCCTAAAGTAAGTGAGGGCAGGCTGAGATACTAAATATGGAAATGCAAAGCTGAAACTGGCCTGGTCCATGCGAGGGAGGTGATGCTGTGGACTAAATGCTACTGGAGTGGGAAAGGGTGGCGAGCGATGGCACCATCGTGAGGTTAATGCCATTGGAGTGGGAATGGATGGCATACTATGGCGTGCGATGTGCGAGTATCGCTATTGGCGTGAGACTGGGTGGTGACATATGGCGCCATTGCAACTACGGATTTGCCTAAGTGCTGTGGTGTGGCATCAGTAGCTGGGTAATCGGGTCTTTACTCTACCGTGGTCCAGTGCCCGGAATGCTGTGGCTACTGTGCTTACTGGTGTGGGAAGGGGACTCAGGCAGTACCGAGTCGCGGCGCTGTGACATGGGTCAAAGTGGCTAAAGAAGGCAATGTAGGAAAGAATGGAATGTAGCATAGCCGTGAGCATTACATGTCCCCCTCCTTAAGGCCCAGATTCCAGATGGGCAGAAGGGAAAATAGCATGAATGGCAGAGTGAGAGACAGGATGGGGGGTGGAAGGGTGGTGAAATGACCTCGGGCACAAAGGCAAGGAGGCGTCGAGTGGAATGAGCAAGACGATGTCCCGGGTGCTAGGCACAAGGGGACTAGTAGCGAAGTGAAGTGAAACAGAAAGATGGATCAAACTCCTTATAAGTGGGTGCCTTGTGAGGGAAGACCCAAGAAGAATTGATTGGGGCTCCAACTACTTACAGGCGGTCTTATATACTACTACAGAGCGGAGTCCAATTGGAGCTCAAAGTAAGTAAGGGCAGGCATGATTACTATATAAGGAAATGCGAGATGAAAACTGGCCTGGTCCGTGCGAGCGGGGCGGTGCTGCGGGCTAAACGCTACTGGAGTGGGAAAGGGTGGCGAGCGATGGTGCCATCGCGAGGTTAATGCCATTGGAGTGGGAATGGAAGGCGTACTTATGGCGCAATAGTGGGAATATCGCCATTGGTGTGGGAGCGAGTGGCGTGCTATAGCATGCGATGCGTGAGTATTGCTATAGGCGTGAGACCGGATGGCGACGGATGGCGCCATTGCAACTGCGGATTACCTGAGTACTGTGGTGTGGCATCAATAGCCGGGTAACCGGGGCTTTACTCTACCATGGTCCGGTGCCCGGATGCTGCAGCTATTGTGCTTACCGGTGTGGGAACAGGACTCAGGGAGGGCTGAGTCGCAGCGCTGTGGCGTGGGTCAAAGAGGCTAAAGAAGGGAATGTAGGAAGGGATGGAACATAGCGTAGCCGTGAGCGTAACATGACCCCCTCCTTAAGGTCCAGATTCCAAATGGACACCGGGGAAAAGAGCGCGAATGGCGGAGTGAGAGACAGGACAAGGGGTGGAAGGGTGGGCACAGTGGAAGGCGGCAAGGGCATCGGGAGAGTTAGCAAGATTAGAGCAGGGCTCCCAAGTTCGTTCGGAAATATCATACCCCTTCCAATGGACCAAATACTGAAGGCCATGGCCGGCCAAGCGGGAGTCGACGATGTACTCGACCTCGTACTCGGGAATAGCAGGGTCAGCAGCCAGAGAAGAGGGATTGGGGTGAGGAGGGTGCTGACCGGGAAGTGGGGCTATGAAGGGCTTGACCCTCGAGACATTGAGGACAGGGTGGATGTGGTACGAGTGGGGAAGGTCAAGGCGGACGGCGTTGGGGCCGACGAGGCCGATGATGGGGAACGGCCCAATCCAGCGATCAATTAGTTTGGGGGATCCCGGAATAGCGAGGTGCTCGGTGGATAACCAAACCTTATCCCCAACAGAGTAGGAGGGGGCCAGAGAACGCTTACCGGCAGCTGCTCGCTTCATTGTATCTTGCAAGGCACGGAGCCGTTCTCGGGCGTCTGCCAAATGGTCGGCGTATTGGTTGGCAAGGTTATCGGCCGTGGGCGATTGGGTGACGGTTGGTTCTATTCCGAGAACTGGGGTGTAAGTGTGGGTGAGCTGGAAGGGGGATTTACCAGAGGCAGACGATACCCTGGAGTTTATGGTGAATTGCGCGAGTGGGAGCCAATCGCTCCATGAGTCCGGGTGGTCGGCGCAATAAGTCCGGAGGTATTGTCCTACCTCCTGGTTCATCCGTTCGGTCTGCCCGTTGGTCTGCAGGTGGTAGGTGGTGGACAGTCATTGGTCAATTTGGAGCTGGCAGCAAAGGTTGGTCATGAGGCGGGACGCGAACTGGGGCCCGCGATCCAAGACGATGGACTTCGGGAGCCCATGGTGCTTCAAGATATGGTGTAGGTAGATATCGGCAAGATCGAGGGAAGTGCAG
>JBBPTI010000197.1:0-13020 GCA_038093995.1 Tylopilus aff. callainus | reverse complement strand
CAAACAGATGTGCGTGCAACGCACGTTGAAGAGGTTCTGAGAGTGCGTATTTATCGGCTAACTGGAGCATGTCTGGGAGTAGTGGAAACGGAATAAGGGCTCCTTGATATAATGAAACTGGCTTTCCCATCCGACGTGTCTGACGCGCAGACGGTGCAAGAGAAGGTGGGGGTGGTGGGAAGTGTAACAGCCTCAGCAACAGACGCAATGTTGGAGCAGACTCGTTCAACTCCAGGACATTGGTGATGTCTTGGGTATCACGACCGTTAACAAAGCAATATCCTTGGTCACAACACAAGAACATGTCTCCTGTGATGACACCATATCGTCAGTCTAGTTTTGCTCAGAGATAGTAAGATTCAAGGAGCGAACGGAAGACTTCAGACGTTCGGAGTGCGCTCTTGTGCACGTTGAATTCTTGCTGGTCAGGAATCGACCTAACTCGAAGGTCTGGCGTTTGGAGTATAAAGGACTCAAAGTCGTCAAACATGATGATTGAGGACAAGTCTGACTGGCTCTCATCCTAACGCACAGGTAGGTCAACGTATGTACGACGTGGCCGCGCAGCAGGCCGCAGTCGCGAGATGAATCATATCATCAAAACGTGACTTGCACACATATGTACGAGCCAGAATGTGTAGACGGGTGTTTCCATGCGTTGCAAAATACATCGTAGACCTAAATCACGTATGACACAGCGTGAGACGACGAAATGATGTGACGAGATGGTTAGAAGCGGGAGCATCAGCCTGGAGAATCGAAAAGAAAAACTAAGAAAGAGGAGAGAAGAGAGAGAATGGGATGCATGCCCCAAAGCGAGTGGAGCCATGAAGAGCAACGGCGATGGAGGTATCATCGGGAAAAGGTAAAAGGGACTGAAATCTAAATACCGAAAACCCTGGAGAATATCCATCACATCACTACACACTTGGGCTTCCTAGAGTCCTTGGGCTTATCACCCTGCTTGCCATTGTTTCCGCCAGCCTCCAGACGTTTTGTCTGTCGTAGCGCACGAACGAGATTTGTGAAAAGCAATTCCACGTTGTACGCGGTCCTGGCCGACGTCTCCATAAACTCGCAACCGAATGTCCGAGCAAGGGCAATGCCCTCCTCGCGCGATACCTCGCGTTCGTAGGTCTTGTCACACTTGTTGCCCACTAACATGAAAATTGGCTTTTGACGCTTTACTCTGAGCATCGACTGTCGGAAGACTTCGAGCCGTTCGAACGTCGAACGTGAAGCGATCGAGTACACAAGTATGAATCCTTGACCCTCACTGCCGACACTTAAAAGTGGTCAAGGAAAGACAGAGTAGGATACTAACCGTACCCATTGGTCTCTAAGGGTGGCATACTCCTCTACCGAATTGATAAGATCAGATGTCTCGACTGCCAGAGGATGGCGCACCTTGTCCAGCGGTGTCAATGACCTCTACGAAACACATCTTGTTGTCTACGATGAGCTGTTTCCTATAGGCGTCTTCTATCGTGGGGTCATATGTCTGAACGGAGAAGATGAAAGAGGGTATTGAATGTGGAGTGAGAACCGTACCTCTGTAATTGAAAAAGTGAGATGATTTGTGAAATACGGTATCAAACACGACGACATACCGACGAAGCAGTTTAGAGTGAACTATAGTGTGTGATCAGCGGGTGTATTATGGCGCGGGACATGACTCACTTGAACGGCCAAGGCAGTTTTACCGACACCACCATCACCCAAGACGGCTACTCGCCAACTGTCCATAGCGCGTCGACAGGACTAGATCTTGGCAGGGGTGAAGAAAAGACGTAGAAAAATAGAACGCGGGGTGACAAGAGTCTGTCTGCAAGGATGAATGGCATGGAGATTGGACAATGGAGATGCAAACCTCGTACTTGCCAAGGGCGATGAAATGGAAAGGATGGGGTTCCCGGGGGCGAAAAAGAAAGGGGAGAGGAGAGAATATGTCGTGCAAAATCGTGCAAAGTCGTAAAAATGAAGGCACGAAGAACGGCCCAGTATAGAGCAGGAAAGAGCAGTGAGGGGGAGGAGAGAAAGAAGACGGCGCTGATGAAAGACTTGATGCTCCTTGGAAGCGTCGTATTTCTATTCTGCAGCGGCCCTGCACGTTTGCTGATGCGAGCGGACCAAAATATTTCCTTTTGGCCCCGATTCTCCCCTAATATAGAAATTCATACCAATCTTATTTCCTACCAATCCTCTTCTACCTCCCCGGTGTGACGCATCCAGTATCTTCTTTGGTCCCAGCTCTGCAGACACAACGTCAATGTTGGGTGCCCATAGCTGTTCCGCTCGGTTGATAGAGTGCCCTTTGGCACTGTATTCAACATCCCTGTAGTACTTGAGCTCTCCAGGGACACATGGTCTTGGGTGCAATTCCAAAGTTACTCACTGCTCCATGCAAGATGAAGTCGTGTGCGTCCATCCGTACGTAAAGAGACTACAGATATGTGTCTCCCATTTGGTGCCCAAGGTAGGATCTCTCAAGGGCGTTAATGAATGCTCATTTGGCCCGTCAGGAGATCAAAGATCCTTGACAATCCCCTGGCCTCAACGGGTACAAGGGAGATATGAAACGTGGCCGGTTTTCGTTGCAGATTAGGAATAACGTCGGACCCAGTGCCTCCCGGAAAAAGAAATGCCTATACGCGCTTCGTCGGACCGGGACAACAAGAAGATGGAAACTACTTAAGCGATTGATACCAATTTTTTATTCAACATTTGACGCATTCGAGCAAACTTTTTGTAAAGTTAAGTTCGTGACACGCCTTTACCTCGTTTTTCGGCTGCATAATGGAACCGAAACCACGAAAAAGAGCATCCTTCGATTGGCGGAACTAGGTAGGTTCCGCTGTCTACCAGGATGGTTTCGTCCCTGCACACGTCGACTGCTCTATTGTTGTATGGAACCCGGCCAAGTCATCTACGAGACATGGAACATGTACGACACGCTTGCTACTCCGTTTGCCGCCAGTACGGTCAGCGTCTGACTGATACCAACATTCTGTTCACGCGACCACTCCTCGACACAGCAAGGAATGCATGTCATTGTTTTCTCTACACAAAGGCATATTGGTCTGCCACGAAGCAGGTAATACGACGGGTGTGTGCGTTCAGGATACATGACGCCTGTAAACCAGACCAGTGTCGACACCTTCTAGGCTGGTAGACGCGCAGCGCGGTGGAACGCACTTGACTGCGAAATCGTGGACCCGAGGAAATAGCGACAAAATAGGGTGTATCCTATCAGATTCGATTGACTCGGAAGCTGGTCGAAATGAGCTGCCCAACGTCGTGGCTAGGATCAAAAGATAAGGTATACATGTGGTCTTCGGAACAGTCGGGTCCTTGTCATGGCCTGGAACCACACCCCTTGGGGGTACACGCAGCAGGCCCTCTCCATCCAAGCGTCTGCCGTGTCGCATTCTTTGGCAAGAGGACTACCTTGCTCTATTGACAACAGTCATATGGGACAGGTACAAGTATGAAAGATGGGTGGCTGGCAATATTGGAACATGTGTACCTGTACGTTATTGAAACAACTGGGTAATAAACATCAAATAGGATGCAATCTGGTGGGGAAACGGCGCAAGGAACGCGTCTGTGAATGACGGTATGCCACAACAAGTTGGTGGTCTTACGGTCAATCCTGTCGGCTGAGTTCTCCTTGTGTCAAGTCAAGAATAAAGGTCGTCTTGAAATTCTGAGGTGGCTCGATGAGCTTGATAGGCTTTGCTGACGTGTTCTGTGGTATAGAGGCAAAGGGTCGGAGTGGGCGGGAGAGTGGAAAGTGAGAGGTGCGACGTGGCAATGGTCTTGGGGGAGCAGAGACAGAGCTATGAACGGGACCAGCGAGCGGAGAGGGTGCGTGCTGGGAACGCAAGGAGGACATTGCGAGAGACGCTGGCGGGGAGGTGAGTCAAAAACTGAAGAGAGGGAGTCAGACGGACCCATTGCCAGAGCGTGAACGCGAACAAGGACTGTGGTGACACCGAGTCTCAGACTGGCCGTCGTTTGGGTTTATATATCCAATCCGCTGGGGAGTTGAATTACAAGTTGCAGTTTACACCCGTTGGGGTTCGGCTGGCCTAAACAAACACTCGCAAACAAACACGGACGCCAGTCGTATTCAAGTGTACAGCATCGTAATACAGATTCCGCAGCAAATATACAAGGCACCGACAGTGGATATATACCGAGCATGATCTGCTCTCTCGAAAAAACATGTTAGCTGCAATTAGAACGAGAAATTAGAGGGAAAAGGCGATTCAAAGGAGTGTAACGTGTCAAGTTCCAGATAAATTAAGACTCTTGTCGAGGTTGTAAAAGATATCGTCGATGGAATGATACACTCTGGGGAACCGTCCAAGTCGGGTCGCGCAAAGTCGCGATCACGCCCCATAGGGCGAGGCAGCCGATTTGACAGGTCCACCCCATTAGAATTAGGAAGACAGGCAAACTGTCGTGAATGAAGACGAGATCGAGGTGAGAAGTTGAACATGGGCTGTCGAGGTCCACTCGGGCAGTAAGACCATCGCAAGTGACGTGACAGTGAGATCCCATGTGCTGGAGGGTGGCTCCACGACGGCCGCGGGAACAGGAGCTCATTGGACGTCGACGAGGAGATTGCGCTCTAGAATGTACTTTCCCTCTTTGTATTTCTGGGAAGCTTCATATGCTCGATCCTACGTTTGCAGCCAGTGAGCATGTTTGTCAGGGTGACAGACAAGTACACACGTATTTCCATCCTAGGATGGTGGCGCACTTGACGCAGTAAATGTCCCGAACGGTGTGATTCCCCGTCGTCATCTGGCGGTCGTTGGGTTCGCCCTCGACGACATTGACGCTAACCAACGATCTGAGCTGTCGAGGCAAACACTCTGCAGGAGCACTTACACGCCGTCAAAGAGGTAGGCGCGCCCGTGCTGGCCATTGAACGCCTTTGGGGGCTTTCAGCGGCAGGGACAGAGGGAACGCTCGGGAACGCTCACTCGAGATATCATTGAGTGAATGGTGGCAAGATGGGTCTTGCATTTGGAACAGCCGTAGATGCGCTCGCCGGCGAGATAGCGGCGGTATTTCATTCCCATGTCGGGCGGAGACGCAGGAGGGTTGTCGAGGGTGAGTAGAGTAGAAAAGGTGGCCGTGCTTTTATACAAGGGACGTGCGAAGGAAGGTAAAGCAAGAGTCGGAATGAGAGGAGAGCAAGGAGGTGGCTAGCGGAGAGTCCCCTTTACGGTGAGGGCCTCGTTTAGGCGGCAAGCTTTCCCACCTATCGTCGATGTACTATCTCCATACTGACATCGTTGTATTACACCGTACTCTCCATCAGATCCACAGGCAAGTCCCGTGTGCACCAGGGTACATGATGACCATTACAAAGCGTTTGCTTGGCTGCTGTCGCGTCCCTGTTGCACTCTCAGACCTTCCAGACGGCGTCCGTGCGTGTCTGCAGAGCTGCAATCAGTCGTGTTTCGGGCGCCGCACATCCGACTAAGGCCGATGGCTGGGAGACGATGTTCGGTGACAACTGGTCGGACAGGCTCACGACCCCCAGACACCCTGGCCTCGGTGGCAGGTGTCCTTGCAGGGCCCACGTCTACTCACACTCACCAAGGAGAGCAGGGACAGACGGCGACGACGGTAAATTGGTGTTCTTCTGTCAAAATGCCTCAAGGTCACACCCGTCTTGGACTTGACTTTCTCCTCCTCACTCACCCTCCACAGAGAAACAGGACAAGGTCGTACACCTCTTGTCGCGTGCGCTGCATCGTATCCGTATGACACCACCTCGCATCATCGCATCCCCAGCAACCCGCGAGTTTATGGCCTCTTACTTCCTGTGCGTGTCCTGACGTGTTCTCAGAACCCCGTCGCGCAGCCGTGGCCATCATTATTCGCATCGTCCCCTCGCCGACCACGTCCCCGCCTCCCGCCGACGCACCCATCCCGGCGCTTGGTCAATTTTTTGAGCTCGACTGGGTCAGGGACCCTGCTTCTCGTCCAGAAATTCTTTTCTTGCAAAGGGATGGTGTTTCTTCCTCGGACGGCCTGAAAACCAGCCTGTCAGGCGAGGGCAGTACACACCACCCCAGCAAACTCGAAGGACACCTCGCCTTTCCGGGAGGAAGAATGGAGGAGGGCGATGAAGGTGGTCTCTATACAGGTTTGTCTGATCCTGTCCGATCAACCCCGTTGTCGTCTGAACCCGGATACCCAGCTATGCGACAAACTTGGGAGGAAATCGGTTTGGATCTCGCGGAGCACGACTTTACATGCATTGGACGGCTCGATGATCGAGAGATCACCACTTCCTTGGGGAAACGGTTACTCATGATACTTTCCCCCTTTGTTTTCTTGCAGCTTACCCCTCGCACGCTCTCGACGGAACCCGCCGAGGGAACTAGTATCCATTGGACGCCCCTCGAAACACTCGTCAGCTCTGTGCTACCTGAAACAGTTGGATGCCTCAATTCGAGAGCTAGATGGGCAAGCGTAACAGTAGATGCCGCCTCTAGACTGACGCCACGTCATGCCGCCGTTCTAAAGCTACTGGTCCGCATCCTCATTGGGAGCATGCAGTTCCCCGCTATTCTCCTCAACTTACCGGATTCTGATTCACCCCTTTCCGTCGGATCTCCACTCCTCCCAACGAGTGCTTCGTACGCTGTTTTGACCCAGGACGTAGTCGAAAAAGGGATTGTATCCGACAGGGTGACTCCAGAAAAGCGAAAGAAACCGTCCGAGCATCGCCAGCTAAAGTTATGGGGTCTCTCCCTTGGTATGACATTAGATCTCATGGCAAACATGGTACCCGAACCACTGCATTCACAACAAGTCACTGGGGAACATCCCCCTAGCCTGCAATTACCCTTCAGACCTGTCGGTGGCGAAGGTATGCGCGTTGACGCTGTTGCCCCCAGTCTTGCAAGCGTATTTCCCCGATTTTCGTATCCAGACGTCAACTTTTGGATCTGGTAAGCTTTTACCTCGTGTGTCCCTCGTCACTTTACATGTGGTTTATTAGGGTGTTTGGAAAACGCTACCGTGAAGTTGTGCGCAGCTGGGAAACGAGCATTCGCGAGGGCGGGTCGAACGACCGACGGCAAGCATATTTTGTACGTTGTATCGCAAGTACTGACTGCTTCACACAGCCTCAACTGGTCCGGAACTGCTCTAAACAACTTTTACGCAGCGGTCCGCAAAGCCCTCGTCGTTGTCATCGTCCTTCGGGCCGTCGGCGTCCTCTCTGGCCTTGTATTTGCTGGATGGTGGATCTTGGCCTAAGTATTACTTTGATTTGTTCTCAGACACTGGACCCTTTATTGGGCACCATTTCTCTATGCACCCTCTCCAAGTCGGATTTTTATACTAGTCGCACACGTGCCTGTTCGCACTTGAATAAGTACATGCAAGCCACGAGGAGTTCTGTACAACGACGATGACACAAGTTACTCTCTTTTATCTCTATCCCATCTTATGTCGTGGAAAGATGTACATTTGCAGCCTCAACCCAAAGGTAAACCACAAACTTCACAGTCATGTCCTCCGTGGTCGTTCTCAAAAGTGCAGTGAGGACAGATCCTAACTCGAGAATTGCCACCTCTCCGGCTCTGAGTAGCTTCTTCTGCGGCAATCTGGTCAAAGATATCGTGGGGAATTTCGTCATGCCTTTGCCCCAAGTCTGTTGGAGCTGACGACGTCGGACGAGCAGCTGTTGGGGGCATATATCACTATGCCCAGTAGGTTATGCGGGAAAGACTCACGAGCGCTCTCGCGGGTAAAAGTTATAAGAGTCTGCCATCCGTCTGTTTTCATGAGAGCATCTAGCGCAGACGGATCTTCCAGCAATCGGGGGGAGGTGGCTATCCGTATGAGGACTTTTATGTCCTCCTAAATGGGTTGGGTCAACTGAGAATGCAAGTCACGAAGTCATCGGAAACTGTACCGGTGACAGTAGCTGGGTGGTTTCGAGGAATGCAACCAAATGCCAATCACTGAGCCATTTCGCAACCTCGAGACGCTTAGGTTCATTGCGCATGTCCTCGAGGGACGGCGTACCCAGGTGACTGAGCGTACCGAGAATGCTCTCGACCCGCTGGTCTTCGAGTCCGGGTCGATTCTCGATCGCGAACTCGGTCGACTTGAACATTGGATTAGGTGCTTGGGGGAAGCCATGAGTAACCTACCAAACACTGGTGATTCCTAGGATAGCATGACGTAAAGTTACGCTTACATTGACGAGCAGATACTCCACTGGGAAACAGGGCTTTGCGCTCTTCTTAACCTCGAGACCGTACTCATTCTTGTATCGATAGAACACGTCTGGAACGTAACGTGCCGAGTCCTGACCACGGTCTTCCTCTTTAACTCGGACGACGCCGGGTTCTACACTGGCTTCGATCATGTCCGCTGCAACCATGGCACAGGCTTGCTCTGAGACCTGATAGGCGGAGATGTCGACTTGGCCGTCTTCTGTCGCGGTGAGAATAGCGGTAACCATACGCGATCCAAAGGCGCCGCTCGATGATGATTGAGATGGAGTGGGATTAGCATTTTGAACTGTGGCGGCAAAGATGGCTTCTAGTGAAGAAAAAAAATACGATTGCGCATGTCGCTTGTAGACATTCCTTGTCCGATCGTCCGGAGTTGGGTCAAGATCCGTGAAAATATACCCAACGATCGATAGGGGGACTGACGCTGATTTAGCTAGTTCCTTGATGCGTTGTTCGTCTTCCCATGGAATGCCCAAAGTCAGACCATCAAGCTCGCCCTCTTGAGGAGGTTCGTATATTGCCTCGACCACGGCTTTTACACCCATAGGCACTTCGTTGTAAGGTTCATAACGTCCTATAAGCCAGCCAAAGCGCTGAAGGCCTGTTGCTCTCCAGGCTTGTAGGAACCGATCCACGATGGATTGCGTTGCAAATTCCAAGTGGTCTACCATTCGGAACGGTTGGGACTGTAGAGTGATCGCCGAGGGCTGACAGGCAGTGCATATTCCTGATGGCCATGATGGGTGATTACCAGTCGGACAGGGCACCTTGACCTTGTACGAGGTGGGTGAAAGTGGAGGGAGCGCCTGAGCAGTGGCAGTAGAAGACGACTTTGGAGAAATCTTGCGGAGATAAGCATGGTATGACAGATGCTTTATGCTGTGCTCGGCCTGGTAGGCGACATCAAAAGGCTCCAAGGGCATGCAGTAGTCACACATCCCATTCGACGCGTGTTTGCAAAAGCGCGAGTCGCGGCTACGAGGAATCTTTCCGTCTCGTGATCGCCAATAGGAGTCGACGGGATCTTCTTGCACAGTCTCCCATGGGTTATTTTGCTTTACGATTTGTACGTGCGCGTTGACGACGGGGGACGAGGGATCCAGATGGGTAGAAGTGGGTAGGTCCCGATAGTTGACAAAGACGAGATCGCCGTGCCTAGAACGATCTGAGCAAATAACGAGAGAGAGGGGCCAAGAGGGCATACTTTAATCCGAGGGACTGCAGAGTTCGGCCGGCGAGACGTGAGACAAGGGCCTCGTTTCCTCGCGGTTGGTTTGAGATGGTGATTGAGGTAGGGTCCACGCTCTTGCTTGCGGTCTGGATGATCTAGAGGGGTGTCAGCTGGGGCAGGTGAGGCAAGGACTGAAGATGCCTTGTCGACGAGGACCCGGGTGTCGTCTGATGGCGAGGCCTGGAAACGAAAGTTCCCGTCCTTGGATCTTATTCTGATGAGCTGTCGCGGTTATTCAGTCACCCTCACGTCCTCGACTGCGACGATGGTTGTACTTGCCATCATCGTCCTGAACGTCGTCCAAGTTATACGCCTGGCACACACGTAGATATGATTACATAACCATTTCCGTCATCGCGAGAGTGGATGGCGAATGACCGGCTCAGCGAACGGAAATCTGAAATGCCCCAGAGTCCACCCTTGGACCATGTCCCCGTCGTCGGCCAACAGGCGCGAACTCGACTCGGTCCTCCCAGACGACATCGACACAGAGCTCGCCCTTTGGAAACACCTCGTCTTCAACACCACCATGCCTCCTCAGGAGAACCACCGCGAGGATCACCCCGGGCATGACCCCACCGTACGCCCTCCCTGCCAATGCGCCTTGACATGCCTCACACCTCTGCAGCACCCCCGAGCCTCTCCCCCGTATCTCCAGACACCTCTCCCTGCGCCGCCGCAGCATCCCCTCCCGGCAGAAACATACACTTACCTCATACACGCCCTCCTCTCCTTGCAGGGAGCTGCATACTCCCAGCGCTTTCATCCACCGACCTCCCCAAACTACTGGTCGTCCTCTGCCCCCGTAGCAGGTCCTTCGTCGCTTCACCCCACAAATCCACCGATACCGTTTCCTCCGCTCGCGGTACCACAAAGTACCACCTCTTCTCCTGCGACCTCCCCCACGTCCGCATTTTCTACACAGGACCCAGAGGGAATGGAGGATGCGACATCCATTGTCGAGGACAAGCGGCGCAGGAACACGGCTGCATCGGGTGAGAGTGTACCGCATATGCGTGACGGATCGTCATTCTGACAGGATACCCATAGCACGATTCAGGGTCAAGAAGAAGCTCAAAACGCTCAACCTTGAGCGCACAGTCGCAGACCTGACCGGAAGAACAGAGGAACTCGAACGAGAGGCAAACGATCTCCGACGAGAAAACGCATGGCTAAAGGAGATCGTCCTCCTCAAGGGCAGAAATCTTGGTGCTTTGAACCTCGGAACACAAGCACCAGCACCCGGAAATCGACATGATGAGAACGAAAAGGACGATCGCACGGACGCTAGGTCAGAACGGGAGGATGATAAGGGGAAAGCTAAAGAGACTTGATCAAGGGGCACTCGACTTTATGAACATTTGGAATTACCCAATTCGTAGTGATTGTACACGTTGTACCATCTGGATTACCCAGCCTGTAGTTCTCACGTCCCTGCAATGTCGTTTGGACGTCCACCATCCATTAACGTCGGTTTCCAGGTCACTCCCCCGGATCGAGGCTCATTTCCCCTTGACCATGACGGTACAGGTCAACTTCATTCACCGGGATCGTATTGACCCTTGTCCAAGGCGAATGCAGAGAGAAAATGATGCAATACATGGCCTGTCTCAAGAAAAACGCTAGTACGTCCACGCCTTGTAGGTCCTTCAGCAAGCAATACCTCGAGTGCCGAATGTCCAAGTAAGTCCAAGTGAGGCCCTCTGATGCTGCTTGTTTAGACAACTTCTGTAGGGGACTCATGGAACGCGATGATTTCAGGAATCTCGGGCTGGGAAATGTCGATGCAGACACCTCTAGCTTGTCAAGGGATTAGAATCGCCGCCGAGGTTATCCGGTGGTTTCAGTCCGTGGGTCCACACAAACGGGTGTACCACAAGTTTGCCACCCATGATATACTGAAACCTTGATATAAAGTTATCCACATGAGTCGTTGCTTGAATTCATTTGTCTGTTCACTTATCGGTCAGTGTCTTCCAGTCTCTATCATCGCTCTGCCTAGATGTGTTTCGTCCCCAAAATGTGTAGGATAGACAACGGGTTCAAGCAAGGCGAGCGACTCTCTGCTTTGTGTCATCTGATGGTTACGATTTCCGACAAGATCGAACACCTCATTTTCTTTTAAACCCGATGTTCTTAACACAAGGTATCTTATGCACGTTCGCGGCCAAATCGAGTAACTGGGATCATACGTAACTTGGTTTCGGTCTAGCGAAGAACGTTCGTTGGGGCGGTGGTCGAACCTTTCATCCAATGGGATCACGTTTTCTACACCTATATCTCCTCCATATGACCACCAGCCCTGACTTGAGGCTCTCATGTTTGTTCTCGCATACATAATATTGGCTTCTCTAGATGTGTTTCTTGTGCGAGCTTCGCCTGCACAAGAGACATTCATATCCAGCAATAGGCCGTATGATGTACAGGTGTGTGTTTTCATCTCTCTGACCGACATCCGTTTCACAACTCGACAGGCCCATCGAGGTGGTAGGGGTAACACTGTCGAAAATACCTTGCCGAGCTTTGCATGGTATGCTGTCATTTGTAGTGTCTCCTGTACCAGATTATGAATTCTTAGGACAGGGGACTTGTTGATGGCGCAACAACCCTAGAGCTGGATAATGGCATCTCCTCGGTCAGTACCCTTTATACCTTATCCTTCCAGTATCTCAGCCATGCAGGATGGTGAAATTGTTGTGTGGCATGACAATCAGATACTAGCGGAGAAATGCATAGACACTCACCCTGTCGTAAGTTGCAAGATATGTCTGTACTTTATCTTCTCAACAATCTCCAAGTTCCCCAACGACCCCGCATACCCATACGTTGGCAAATTTATTGCTAACTTGACGTTGGCCCAAATAAAGACCCTTGACTGTGGATCAAAGCGACAACCTGATTTTCGTAGGGGTCCTCCGTTTTTCGCCGGAATTCAGATAATAACCTTGGTCAAAAGCCCAACAACTGCTTTACCCTGGGGCTCGCATATCAACGCTCCAAGAGGTCTTTGACTTTGTAGAATGCGCAGATCCCTCGCATCGGATCTTGTGGAATGTAGAATCAAAGATCGATCCTGAGCACCCTAATCGTACTGCAACAGTCGAAGATTTCGTACAGAAACAGCATGCGATCTTTTCTGCTAGCCCTTATTATAGATTAATCACAGTAGGCCAGATCATTAAAGGGTAGAGTCTTCCCTGACGCTTGATCCCAGTACCAAAGCTTCGATTGGAGAACTCTAATCGCCATGAAGGTAAGGACATTTGTTGAGTTGAAAGTACACTTGCAACTATAGGTCTTGATAGAGACTTGACCCTTCTATCCCGATATCGGCACTGATCGAGGAGTAAGCCCATCCGATGTTCGCTTCCGCCCGCAGTGCTAACCTCCAGCAGCAAGACAGCTTTCACGCCAGACAACAGTACTAGTCCTTGGCTTGGCGGGTTACACCTTGACAGCTTCCCAGGTCCATCTCTTGGTCAAAAGATGGCTCAGGCTGCGCGGGCCATT
>JBBPTI010000196.1:0-19520 GCA_038093995.1 Tylopilus aff. callainus | reverse complement strand
TTCCCCATGTTGCAGCAAGGCAATGCACGAGTGGACTACAGAACTAGTAGAAACTGGTTGTTCCGAGAGCTTTGACCCGGTTGATGCATCGAATTGCTCAATCGAATCGTTGGAGACGACGACGAGGCGGTCGTTGGACCAGAGGAGACTACTGTTATGCTCCGGGACGACTTCTACTGGAATATTCATGAGTAAATCGCCATCGTTGCTGTCCCAGACTCGAATAAATTCGTGAGTAGCTGCCGCAATTCGATCGCCTTGCGGCGAGTATTTTGCCGCAACCACTCGCTGATCCCCATGATAGAGTACTTGTTCCCGTTCGCGGGATACCACGTTCCAAACTGTAGCTGTACGGGCGTTGAACGACGCACAGAGGAGATGAGACGAGTCGGGCGAGAAGTCGAGTGCGACAACATAGTCGCGCGTAAAGACTCGCTCGCTCGTCACTGGGTCCCACACAACGACGCCCGATGATGTCCCCGCTGCGATCCGTATGCCATCGTTGGACACAGCGAGACACTGCACTGTTCCTGTCGCTGTTGCTGCTACTCTTTCACCGTCCTCGACTCGCCACATTTGAACGCCCACCTCGTCGCCACTCACGAGATATTTGCCATTCGCCGAGAAGGTCAATGCTGATATCGCGCTATAGCCAGCATTGATTTCAATGGGCGGAGAACGTTGCTCTTGTCCAACAGTCAGCACGACTGTCACACCATCTCACTCGCCGCTACGCACCGGTCATCGCCAGTGATGGAGTTATCAGCGACACGACGCAGCAGAGTAACCGTAGAAGGTCAGAGAACAGGCAGTGCTTTGTGGGCTTCCTCTGCCCCAAACACGTTGCCCTCCACCAATATAGATAAGTGTACACGTATCACCGCCTTATCTTCTTCACGCTACCAAGGCATCACATCACCAAAACATGGCTTACCACGAATGCCTCCAAGCTGGGTGACAGGTCGTTGGTGGCACATCCTGCCAATATCCACTCAAAGAACACCCTAGCATGCCCAACAAGTGAAGTAATGACTACCCTACCCCATAAAGTGGGCGTGATGTCCGATGATCGCAGCATTTGGCAGGTAGGCTATTACACCGGCTCCATTTCACCTCGATTTGGCACATGCGCCCCTCCTAATGATTGACCCATCAGAGACGTAGGTGCATTTCATTCAACCTGGCTCCTACTCTGGTGACTATCTCCTTACATAAAGAGCCAAAATAAAGTGTACTGTTTCCGACAGGGTATGTCGAATCCTGCTACCACGCGCATGAAGTCTATTCAGTTGCGTCCACCCTGATCTCGGCTTTGAGGCCAAGCCAAACGACTGTAATAAAACTAGGACACTTATTAGCCGAACTCGAAAATGAGGCAAGGATTAAATTGCGGACCCGGTTCCAAGGTCCTAGGTATCCACGGATAATCATGGTGTACAGTAGACTATGTAATAACACATACCCCTCGGGAGAAGCCCAGGGGTATGGCTTATGGGAGAGTATGGGTTCTGATGGAGGTCATAGGCACTGAAAATGAACATTGGGAAATGTGTGGGTTACAACAAAGTCTACTATACATCAAGATAGTGTCAGGAGCAGGAAATATTAATGTCATATGCAACAATAGTACATTTCGGCTGGCAGAACAGCTCCACAGTGCTATTCGTTATGACCTCATACACTATCACATAGTCTACTGTACCCTACAGTGCCACGTAAACATGCTACAGAATATCGAGCGTGCGTACATTGTCGAGAATATTAGCCAATGAAAGGTCCTTCTGGAACTGCACAGTGATCAAGCTATCAGCAGCAACTCGCTTATAATCTCGACCCGACGACGCTAGCGTGACCAACAGTGCACCAAACGGCTGTCTAAGACGCGCAATGAGCCGTCGCGCTCGCGTCTCTCTGTCCATCGGCGCTGTATGCTCGGGAGCAACGTGTGACGGCGATTCAGGTTCAAATAATGGTGCGGATTCATCGTCAATCTCCTCATCAAGAATCCCTTCATCATCTGTGTTCGGCGAGGGTGGAGGTCCAACCTCATCCTCCATCGGCATGGAGTGATGCACATGTTCGCGGTCCAGGATAGTATCTAGCCAGGGGTGGATGAGATATAGTGGTTTCATCCGAGAGATATCATGTCTCGTCTTAACCTCTACCACTCCAAAAGCGGCGGTGTCTGCGCGATAAACACGGCCTGAATGCGTCCGATAAGACGTAAGCGATGGGAGTTGGAAAGCAATACATGGAAGTTTCATTCGACTGGCTGCGAACCAAGGTAGAGGAAGCTTGTTAAAGCGGTCGTATAGCATCAACGCCGCATCGAGGTCGAATGAAGAATTATGTGATGCGCTGATGATCCTTCCCATCTCAGAATCCTGAATATGGAGCGGGAGGTGTGAGGTTGCTGGCTTGTTGAATACGGTGATATGCGCAGGCAGACAGCTGTTGAAGCTCCCGGACTCGCCGGTCCATGCAAGGATGGTCACATCCCCAGATCCAGTGAGTATATGGGCCAGTAGACGTCCTAGCGAAGCCTCCCCCTCGCCATATATAGCGGGTATACCACTGACCAAGAAAATGCCAAGTAACGAGTACGCAGCGTCTTCTACGAGCGTCGTCTGTCGGGTAGAAGCTAGACGCAATTTCTCCCGGATACTATTTAATCCTGGACGAAGTGTCATCAATTCATGTGCAGAAACCCCCGTAGCTTGTTCCATCTCCGCAATAACTTCTGGTGACTCTTTGTGATTTGACAACTTCAGATCGAGGTAGAGCGTCCAATCTTCCGTGTAAAAGTGGATAGCTTTGGCAGCAATGTATTCTTGAAGTGTCCAGGCACGAGTGTTCCAGATACTACTCACGAGAGCGCCACGCTGCGCCTGAGAGGAAACACTGCGGAGGAAGACGATTACCAGTGTAGACCCCTGGTACCACCTGAACATGGCCACAAGGGCCTCTTGGAGGACGAAGTGGTCCGATTTGTTGATACAACATGTATCACTCCACGCCCATTTAAATCCAGCATCTCGAGCGATCTTGCAGAATGTTTGTAGCTTCTCATGAGTTGGGGAGTTATCCAGGTCATACACCGCTATGTGTATCACCTGCTCAAACAATGGTTCATCGTCTTCCCACCTGTGCGATAGCATCACGTATCGGAAGTACTGTCGTACTTCATGCTTGATACGGGCGTAGTCAGTGCGTCTAGTCGTCGATGATACTAGCTCATTAAATATCGGGGATGATTCAAATGCCGACATCTGCTGAGCTTTATCGCAGAGACAACCGGTAGTCGTGTTGATGAGCACACGTGGGGAATGACGTATGATCTGATGAGCAATCTTGCGGATTGTCGCTCGTGTGCTTGATGGGCTGACATACTGGTCGTGAGATTCTGTTGAATAACGTGAGCAGGTCATCTTTATCACGCTAATGACGATGCAACTCACGCTGGATGTCAGGATCAGGCGACTTCTCCATCTTTGAGAGCATCATCTCGAACGCATCGACTGCATTCTCGTAGTCTCCTCCCTTGTGTAAAGCTGTATGTTTCATCTCGTAGCCCCATGGTGACGACGGATCGAGTGTGATTGCCTGATGATGCGTCAACGAAATTGGCCTGTACGCGAGGGAATCAGTGTACTCGATTCGCATCTTCCAGAGCCTGTTCCCAGGACCCGGTTGCCATAAACACCTTGCTTCGCTTGATGAGAATACTTTGTTGGGAAGGGATGTTGAGAGACAATGCTGCCGAATAGTGAGAGATGGCCTCGTCGTATTTCTTCACCTCTACTGCAGCGTCTCCGAGGTGCTCCAGTTGCTTGAGGTCTGACAGAACATGTTAGATGAGCAATAGTATCTATGGAATAGAATGAACAATCACTGACGAAGAGCCCATTCCTGATGCTTCCCATGCAGGTTCCCCAAGGCTTCAGACAGACATTGTTGGATCATGACGTCGAGATCATTAAATTTCCATCCGGAGATCTGTCAGAGACAGTGAAAAAGTTCGACAATATAGTCATAAATAAACTTACTAGTGAGAGTACAAAAAGAGGTCGACTCGTGTGATTTCGCATTTGCGTTTGTGCATGCTCAAATGATGATACCGCGTCCTCATAATCACTTCGCTCCATATGCCAGTTTCCAAGGAGAAAATACATATATGCCTTGTGGAGGTGTCAGTATTCGTATCCATCGCTGGGTGCTGGGGTTGTGCACATGCCTGAACTACGTGGCAGATCAAGTTGTGATGCACCGTAGCGATGATGTCGTCTACGCGCGATATCGCATCTCGGTGCTCACCTGCCATAAACACGATGACAGCCTGATGGACATGAGCTGAGGGCCGTGCAAATGCGAAAAAAATCCATGCCTTCATGAGAAGGAGAAAGGTGACATGGGACGAATGGAAGCGCTCGAATGCGATGTCGCAGGCTCGATATCCCTCGTATTTCTCCCCCTTTCTGACATGGGCAATACCCTTTGCAATGTGGCCAATAACAGATGGCTGAATATCGATGGCCTTGGTTCCAATTAATGTTAGTACTATGTAAGTTAGGACAGAGTATCAAATACCATTTGGGCATCAACAAAGGATGCGTCCCACTGCTGTAAATGAGCCCGGATGAGAGCCCGACAAGCGAGTGCGTGATGGTTCGAATTCCGAGATTTGTTAATCGTTGCGGTCAATAACGCCTCCGCATCTGTAAACCGATCGTTCCTCCACAAGTCGAGTACAGAATCGTCGATTTGGATGTCAGGTTCCCGGAAGGTGGGGTGCAGCCGAGACAATGATATTGATTCACGATCCTACGAGGGAAAATGGAAAGTTGATCAAGTACGTCGTGGCCCAAAGGAGCGTGATACTAACAGAAGGGTAAGATAGACCATGAATACTGATTTTCCCGTCCTCTCCACCGATCGCGAGAAAACCATCGTCTGGAGAAATTGCGATGGCACGTATCTCTTCGGGGTGTTGGATGACACCGAGCTCAGAGTGCGTCGAGGTGTCCCAAAGTGTAACAATATCGACAGCAGAGCGCGCAATGAATTCGCCATGCTTTGACAAGGCAATGCGCGAGGACTTGTATGTATGGTCAACTCGCCATTCTGAGACTGTCGACCCGGTACGCGCGTCGAACTCCTTGATCTTTTTGTTGGACAAGACGAACAAATGGTTGTTGAACCAGAGCAAACCACCACGCTGCGCGACCACTCCTACTTTGATGTCCACAAGTAAAGTGCCATCGCTGCTGTCCCAGACCCGAACGCAGTTAGTCTCGGTGGCCGTCGCGATGCGGTTTCCTTTTGGCGAGTATTTCACTGCAGCCAAGCAGCTATCGTGACGGAGTGTTTGTAGTTGTTCGCCCGTTGCGCGATCCCAAACGGTAGCTGCGTGCCTGTCAGATGCCGAGACAAGCCTAGACGCGTCTGGCGAGAAATCGATGCCGTAGTTGCCGTAGTCGTCGTAGTAGTTGTCTACGCCCTGAATAAACTCTTTCCTGAACGTCGTTGCGTCCCAAGCAAATACAAATCCCCAAGCCGTCGCAGCTGCGATCCATTTGCTATCGTTCGAGATTGCGACAGAGAGACACAAGGCAGACGATTCCAGTATGCTTGCCACTTTCCATTTGCTGTCTTTCACTCTCCAGACTCGGATTGTCTCCTTTTCACCGCTCACGAGGTACGTTCCATCTGGAGAAAACGCGACTTCCTGTATTTTGTTACCGCAGTCGATGTCGACAAGCGGGGAATGCTCTTATCCAGCTTTTCAAGTCAGCTCCGACATAGCCTGGTCATTTTATCAGCACGTACCGATTTGCATCGATGATACGAACATCAAGGCAGAGTAAAGGTGAAAGGTGCTGAGCGAGTTTGGTTTGTGTTTACCACTCACTGATATAGATCAGTTCACACACCCAATTACCCCTGTTTTCGGTGACTGTTCATGTATTTAGCTACACAACCTGCGATGAAATAGCCAAGGAACTGTGGTACGCGTGCACCTTCATCCCTTATTGATAGGGCACACTGCACCATAACAATTTCTGGTAGCGACAAGTGAGTCCAGAAGTCTGAGAGGTAGTCTAAAGGTCTGGAGGAAAGTCTGGACTAGTACCTAGTACTGACCAGAATAGACTGGAGCTCAGTTGATGCCAGAAGGGCAGAAATGACTGACTGTATTTGCCTAGTACTGACCAGAATAGACTGGAGCTATGTACAGAAGTACAGAAGTAAGTACAGGGACAAGACATGCTCACCTCAGTCAATGCCAGAAGGGTGGAAACAACTGAGGTGCTATAGTATCAAGCAAATGAATTTATAGTACTGGATTGAGGCACACTTGTACCCCAATAGCCAAAGTCTGTGTACCCTGGACACCACAGGGTAGTAATGCTAATCAAGGAGGTGCCAACTCTTGTTACGCTCACGGCTACGCTATGTTCCTTTCCCTTCCTACATTACCCTCTTTGGCCACGTTGACCCATGCCACAGCGCCGCGACTCGGTACTGCCCAAGTCCTTTTCCCACTCCGGTAAGCACAGATAGCCGCAGCATCCGGGCACCGGACTACGGTAGAGTAAAGCCCCGGTTACCCGGCTACTGATGCTGCGCCGCAGCACTTAGGCAATCCGCAGTTGCAATGGCGCCATATGTCGGCACCCGGTCGCACGCCTATAGCGATACTCGTGCATCGCATGCCATAGTACGCCATCTGTTCCCACTCCAATGGCATTAACCTCGCAATGGCGCCATCGCTCGCCACCCTTTCCCACTCCAGTAGCGTTTAGCCCGCAGCATCGCCTCCCTCGCACGGACCAGGCCAGTTTCTGTCTCGCACTCCCTTATTTAGTAATCATGCCTGCCCTTACTTACTTCACTCTCCGATTGGACTCCGCTCTATAGTAGTATATAAGACCGCCTGTAAGTAGTTGGAGCCCCAATCAATTCTTCTTGGGTCTTCCCTCACAAGGCACCCGCTTATAAGGAGTTTGATCCACTTTCCGTTTCACTTCACTTCGCTTCTCGCCCCCCCCGTGCGTAGCACCCGGGGCTCCTCATCTCGCTTCGTTCCGCTCGACGCCTCCTTGCCTTTGTGCCCAAGGTCGTTTCAACTCTGGAGTGGAGTTGCAAGTGGATAGTCCAGAGCAGTCCAGACCTAGTTGCAGGGCTAAGTGCCTGTATTCTGTGTCAAAGCTGGAAGTTCTGGGTTACTCCATGCACTCTTTAGCAACTCTGGTGAAGCACCAACTTGGACTGACCAGTCACTGTCTAGGAGTCTGGACAGACTACAGTGAGCAACAAAACCAATGCAATGTTTGCAACATTTTGATTGAAGCATGAATATTGAGAGCCCTGTTGATGATAGACCCTCTAACCTGGATATCATTGGAAAGCCCTGATCAAGGGCTTTCAAATGGTATATGGGTTTACTATGTAATTCTTACCATATGAGGAAATATATCGAAAATGGTATAAGGTACTCATTGCATCAGTTTTGTTGCTGATATAGGGGTATCACAAATTAGTATGAAGTATATCCTCCTTTGGCCTTGATGACCTCCTGAACTCTCCTAGGCATGCTCTCAATCAATTTCTGACACTCCTCCACCCCAATCTTGTACCATTCTGCTTGAATCCTCTCCCAAAGTTCTAATACTCCCTTGGGTGGCTCAGGATACTCTGCTAGTGTTCTTTTGAGGATAAACTATAGATGTTCTATGGGATTAAGGTCTGGGGACTGAGCAGGCCATACCATGACCTCAAATCCATGGTCATCAAACCACTTCCTAGCCTTCCTACTGGTGTGCTTTGGATCATTATCTTGCTGAAAAATAATATCTTCTGAAGAAAGTCCATAATCCACCAGAGTTTGTTGCAGTTCATCATCCAAAATCTGCACATAGAGATCAGCATCCATCTTACCATCAATCTTGCAAGCCATCCCAACTCCTTCCAAAGTCATACAGCCTCATAGCATCACTGATTCTCCCCCAAACTTAACTGTTCCCTCTACAATCCTGTTACTAAGACCCTTTCCTGCCCTTTTCCATGCCCATTTCCTACCATCTGACCCAATGTGATTAATTTTGGTCTCATCTGACCATATAACTCACTTCCAGTCCTCAACAGTCCAATGCTGATGGCTTAGAGCAAAGTCCATCCTTGCTCTCCTATGATGCATAGCAAGAAGAGAACATTTTTGCTTCACTACAGCCTTCATACCAGCTTTCTTCAAGTGACAGCAGATGGTCTGAGGGGAGATGGAGTGGTTCTTCACTTTTTGAAGTGTTTTGGTCACTGGAACTGCATTCTCAGCCTTTCCAGATCCAATAAGATAAATGGCATGATGCATATCAGTAGGAGAAATGATGGAAGGATGACCACCAAAGGCTTTGGGGAGGTTGGGAAGATGTTTGGACCTTAGTCTACTAATGGTAGATTGGTTGAGACCAGTTGATTTGGCAATTTGATGGGTTGATTGCCCCAATTCCAAAAAAGAGATAATGTGGTGAGTTTGGTCAACTGAGAGAGATTTCATGATGGTGGTTGTGGACAAAGTAATGGTGTGTGTGTGTGTAATTGTATCATGTTGAACTTATTACTTGTCACATGGTCCATTGCTTATGTAATAATCACTTACAATATGCATTTTGAATACTTTAGAGTGTTAGCAACAAAACTAATGCAATAAGTACCTCATATCAATTTCAACATATCTCCAAATATAGTAAATATTACATAATAAACCTATATACCATTTGAAAGCCCTTGATTAGGGCTTTCCAATGATATCCAGGTTAGAGGGTTTATCATCAACAGGGCTCTCAATATTCATGCTTCAATCAAAATATTGCAAATATTGCATCAGTTTTGTTGCTCACTGTAACTCCAAAGTTACCACACATGCATTGGACTTGACTTGGTTTCTTACCCTTGTGCTTTGGACTCACTTATCTCACATTTAGATCTATATAGCTTATTCAAGCATAGCTCCACCCATTGGTATATTACTTGTACTTTTAGTATTTTACTCATTCCTTTAGTGGGCACATCCTGCTCTTTATTTAGTTATAACAGGTTATGAGCCCTGGCTGCTCCCTCTAGCACCAGCAAACTTGAACAACCCTGTTGCATCCTCCATATGTTTTCTCCCACACTATTTTGGTTGGCTCTGAAGCCACTGCCTACAAACTCCAGGATCACCATTTGCTACTAAGATGCTTAGCATCTATGCCACCAAACCATGACAGAAGCAATACCTGAAGCTGGGGCATGCCCTGTCTTAACCAGTCCTTCAAACTTTCAAATCTGGAAGCTCTGAATCATTGCCAAGCTCCACTAGAAGAAGGTTCTAGGAGTTGTTACTGATACAAATCCATCTCTAACACCATTGCCAACATCTCTAGTCATCTCCAGCACCTTCACTTCTCCCAAAGCAACCCCTGCTGAGGATATTCAGAAATGAACTGAATGAGATAAGAAAGTGCATAGAATCATTCAGGACCACATCTCCAATATGCTACTTCTAAAGACCCAAGTGTACAACACAGCAAAGGCACTCTTTGAAACCCTCATCTCCATCCACCAAGAGTCAAATCTCACCTTCACTTTCTACTTATACCAACAACTCTTCTCCATGGCATGAAATGGCAATTCCAATATCTCTGACCACATCACATCCATCCAGACCCTAGAAACCAAACTCACTGGGATGAAGTTCTCTGTGGACTCCAAAGTCCTCACTTTCATCCTTTTCAACTCACTGCTGAAAACCCCAGAATGGAATGCCTTTGCCTCCTCCATAATTAATACAACAGAGGAGAGCAAACTCACTTTTGATACCATCAAAATGCACATCCTAGCAGAAGAGTCATGACTAAATCTGTCTGGAACTCCAAACTCCACACTAAAGGCCCAATACAAGTCCAACAAAAGGCCTGGAAAATCCAACACCTGGTGCAAACACCATCAGAACTCCAGTCATAACATGGATGAATGCCACACATACATAAAATGGGTTGAGGAACTTTGAAAAGGAAAGTGAAAGGGAAAGGGAAAGGAGAGGGACAGAGCAAACATATCAGAGGACCCACCAGAATTATACTCTGATACTTTGAATTGAGCACACATTGTTATGACCCAACTCCATTTGCCCCTAGCCCATTACCTCCAGTAGTCTGTCTCTATTCTTAGTTCATGGTAACCTTTTCTCTTTGCAGAGCACTGCTGCTGATAGCATTCACATGCCACACAATGGCAGTGCCAAAATGTGTTTACCTCAGCAGTGGTCTTGCCTCACATTGCCATCTGATGTCATGATAGTGCCATATTATGCCATCCTCACATCATTAATCAAGGCTATGCTGGGCAGTGCTGTGACTTTCCATGACTCACTCTGGGCCAGTAGCATAAATCCCTTACTCTCATGTCAACCTTAAAGACAGCACTAATATAGTAATACTGTACAAATAGCACCATATCCTGTAAACATATATAAGACTGCAATCCAGCACCCAAGCTTTTTATTTGAGTTAACTTGGGTTTTCCCCTTAGCCTTCAGTTAATACTAGGGATCACTAGTGAAACAACTCGAGCCTGAGCTGTCAAGCCTAGGGCTAGTAGTGGTGAATGCTGATAACAAGGGTGAGAGTTGCAATGTGTCTTCAAGGGGAGCCTTGCTGTTGTGGGTCTTACTAGTCATACAATATGAATGGGGAAGGCAATGGGCATTTATACAGCAGCCAGTCGATAGCCTCCAAGATCCTAGTAGTATAGTGGCATTAGCATAGTAGGGCTTATGAGGGCCACTACCCACTAATGATAGACTGGGGTCTAGGAGGGTAGCAGCTGGGGTTTATATACTGTTACAGTGTTTGTAGGTATTTGTACACTATTACTACATATGGTCCATCAAGGGCCAGCTTAGTTACTGTATATGGTCTGCAGAGTATATGGGTCTCTGTGGGTCAAAGGGAGTCTTGGTCTGTGCAAGTGGGGCTATGCTCAAGGCAGTGTGGGGCAATGCAATGCTATGCATGGCTATTCATGGCTATGCAGCATAGGGCATAAGCTATGGTGAGGGCTAATGGCTATTGGTCATGAGTCTGTGTGAGTCATGCTGGTGTCTATGTGCAAGTATTGCTATAGGCCAAGGTATGAGGGTGAGGTGATGGCAAGCAATTGCATGACTATGGTATAATATGGCATGATGTGGGACTATGGAGTGGGACTGGGAGATGCAGAGTGCCAAAGGTGATGTCTGGGCTAAGGGTTGTGATGTTGGTGACATACCATGGGCATTGTCCAAGGACGGGAGCCATTGCTGAGTGTTATGCTGTGTAGCTGCGAGTGCATGCATGGGGGTGTGTGTGCTAGGTGACTGCAAAGGAGTCTGGGGTCTATGTCTCTAGTGGCTGGTGTGGTCTACAAGTGCTGGTGTCTTCCATTGGGAGCCATGCCTATCTGGAGCATGAAGACTGTGCTAAGTGGCTGTGCAAGGAGTCTGGATCATATCATGTGCAGGGTCATGTGACTGGTGTGAGACTGTGCCATGAGGCATTGCTGATAGATCAGGTATGATTAGGTGACTGTGGGACTGTAGGTCACATGCAGGGAGCTGTAGTAGGGGCAAAGGTGGGAGGCAACAAGAGGATGAGGGGCATGTATTGTGGGGCATCGTAGGGTGCTGGAATGATAGTGAGGGAGTGTGAGCAACTGAGCTATGGGGCAAAAAGAGGGAAAAAGCATAGTGGGGCCCATGCATAGCATCAAGTACAGCATGATTGTAACAACTAGTACTTGCTTCATTATCTCCTAGTCTCACTAGCAACTTTACTCACTCCTTTTAGTCCTAGACTAAGGGTTGTTTCACTTTAACTTAAATCTCTCACTCTATTGTTGCTATCACCATCCTGGAGCCCATCATTATCATTAGTGAGCACCACAGTCCAGCCAGACATTGCCACTAACCTGGCCCTGCACCAGTGAACCTGAACCACATCATTGCCCTGCATCCTGAGTATGTGCTTGACCTTGCTGCCCTTGCTGCCTCTTCTTAGAGGAGCACCTGCACTTATTCACCCAGGTTTTTGAATCTGCTGCTGCTGCTGCTGCTGCTGCTGCCACTTAGAGGGAAAGAAGGGCAGAGAGAACCCCAAGCATAAAAGGAGAAGTAAAGGAAGAGGAGGTAGAATTAGTACTTCCCCCTTCTCCACAGCTGTCCCTGCCTGCTCCATAAAGAGCAAACTACCTGAGTCTGAAACTGACCCCAATGACCTTGAGGATCCTTTCATTGACCTCTGTAGCCCTGCCACCATCCTCTGTATTAAGGAGGAACACCATCAGTGGATAGCTGCAAGAGCCCACTATCTTGTCAAAGAAGCCCATGCTGTCCACTGAGAGAGAATCACAGCTGCCCATGCTGCCTGCCACCATGCCCTCACCTCTATTGTCTGATTCACTGATGAACCAGAATACCTTCACTCTTGCATATCTCTGCACTGCCCTACTAAGTTTCTCTAGTATTCTAGTAGCCCCTGCTACTCTATCACCATATCTTTTTCTTCACACCTACTTATATCCTTTAGTAGGCACTATTTTTACCTATCTCCCCCACATATGATCATTGAGCTCCTGCCTGCTACATTTATTCTACTTGTTGTTTTCTTCTCCACCCTTATCACCTATTTTCTCTTACAGCTTCTCCAGACCATAGCCCATAAAACCACCCCACTAACCTTCTCTGTAGAAGTCTGCTCTGATCTTATTAGCAGAACCTTCAGATACAAGAGAAGTTCAGGAGATGTAGGGCAAGGACAGACTGGTTGGGGAGGCTAATAGATATTGAATAAACCCCTTTTCTTCCATTGTCAAGATTGATTGACATTATAGGCCAACTCCTTATGCAACTGCATTACAAGGGATAGAAGCCACCACAGATCAGCCAACTGGTATTGACACCAATCAGACCAAGCCCTTTGAGACCATATAAACCAAAGTATCTTTCCAAGGTTACAGAGGACTTTTGCTGCTGCACCTGGATAGTCCAGGATGAACAAATACAGATTGTAGATTGAGTGCACACCACCTGCCATTATGTTGCAAATCATGCTTCAAATCCTCAGTGACCTAAACCTTACTATAGATAACAAGATTGCCACTATTGCCATAGAATTTGCCAGGCTCAGCAAACAGAACCAGTAACTACTGAACAGCTGTATCAAAGAACAGAAGAAAACAGCTGGGCTACTAAAAACTGTCACCCAACTGGAATCAACAATCACCACCCTCAATAATTCCAGAGCTGCAGGAGGGAAAGTGTCAAGGAAGGTCAAAGTATTTGCAGACCCTGGAGACTATGATGGATCAGTCTCCAAGTTTGAGGAATGGTGAGCCAAGACCAAGGCCTGGCTTCACATGAACCAATCAACAACTTTACCTGAGAGCTATAAGGCAGTGTTGGCAGTTCTATCCTGCCTCAAGGGAGTGAAGGCCAAGCCCTTCACTCAAACCTGGCTTCATTATGGCCACACATACAACTGGGAAGATCTGGTCATGGAGATTGAAAGTGTCTTCCAATCAGTCAATCAGAAGGACTGGGCCTGTGTCCAACTGGAGAACTCAAGACAGGGTACCATGTGGACTGATGATTTCCTAGTCTAGTGGGAGGTCCTCTATCAGCAGGTTGAGATTGACAACAGCCATGCCATTCAGCTGTTAGAGAAGAACACCACATGATACAGTAACTTCAAAAACCCTTTCAATGTTTGACCCTAATGCAGGGTGTGAAGCACCCTGCAATCACCTGTGGGAATTTCGCTTAGCTTTGGTGAAACCAAACAAAGTACAAACTCTTGGCTACAAGTTGGTCCTTGGATCATGTGATTTGGACCAGCAGATGTGGAGATATGTCTATTTTAAATTGACAACACCATTGAAAGGAATTTTTTTCACTTTTGAATTTCAGATGGTATTTGCATATTTTAGTACTTAGTATGGCCTCCCTTTGCTCTAAGCACTGACTCAATCCTTCTAGGCATGCTTTCAATCAACTTCTGACACTCCTCAACTGGTATCTTCTCCCATTCCACTTGAATCCTATCCCACAACTCATGAACTTCTTTGGAAGGATGTTCATACTCTGCAAGCCTTCTCTTAAGATACTCCCAAAGATGTTCAAGGGGATTTAGATCAGGAGACTGTGCAGGCCATAGCATAGTCTCAAAATCCTACTCTTCTAGCCACTCCTTGACCATCCTATAGGTATGCTTGGGGTCATTGTCTTGCTAAAAGATAATGTCAGAAGGATTTAAACCATAATATTCCATGGTTTGCTGGAGTTCATCCCTTAAAATATGAAGGTAAAGGTTACCATCCATTATACCATCAGTCTTGCTGGCATAGCCAATACTCTTCCAAGTCATACAGCCCCATATCATAAGAGAACCTCCCTCATGCTCAAGGGTACCTTGCACCAATCTATCACTGAGTCCTTCACTATGCTTTTTCCACACCCACTTCCTTATGGATATGAGCAAAATCCAAACAAGCTCTATGATGCTTGGCAGAAAAAATAGGGTATTTGGTCTTGACTACAGCCTTCATACCTGCTTTCTTCAAGTGCAAGTGTACAGTATTGGCAGAGAGAGGCTGGTTAATGATGTTGGTAAGGGCTTTGGTCACTTGAATAGCAGTTTCAGCCCTGCCAGTTAAGATAAGATGTTGGGCATGACAAATATTGGCAAAAGAAAGCTTGGATGGATGACCTCCAAGAGCTTTGGAAAGGGTAGAACAGTGTTTGGAGCAAAGCCTGAATATGGTAGAAGGGCTAACACCAGTATTCTTGGCAATGTCTTCACCAGACTGGCCAGGATTAAGCATAAAGAGGATTGATTTTTATTAAGCAAGAGAAAGAGATCTGACCATGGTAATGGATGGGAATCAAGGAGTGTGTGAACTTTTTCAAACTCAGACATCATGTTTATTTGTGCACTTTTGTTTGTATAGCAAAATATTAGCAATAATCCATTGATTTAATTAAAATTCTAGTTTCAATTCAAAAGTGAAAAAACTCTTTCAATGGTGTTGTCAATTTAAAATAAACATATCTCCACAGCCACTGGTCCAAATCACATGATCCAAGGACCAATTTGTAGCCAAGAGTTTTTACTTTGTTTGGTTCCACCAAAGCTAAGCGACATTCCCACAGGTGATTGCAGGGTGCTTCACACCCTGCATTAGGGTCAAATATTGAAAGGGTTTTTGGAGTCACTGTAAGTCATGGGGAGTCACAGCACTGCCTTGCATAGCCAGGCACCAAATGTTGCAAGATGATGCAATCATGGTGCAATATGGTGTGATCAGGCTGTGCAAGGGCTGGACCACTACTGAGGTAATCACAACTTGGCACTGCCATCATGTGGCATATACTAAGCAACAAAAATGTTGGAATGTTTGCAATATTTTCAAAGTTTGATGAATATCAAACTACCCATTGATGCTAGATCCTTAAACATATATATTGTTAGATAGCCCTAATCAAGGGCTTTTTGAAAATATATACATTGCTTATATAATTTCTTCTGGTTAAGACAATATTCACAAATTAAGCAAGGGTACTCATTGCAACATTTTTGTTGCTGATATCTTGAATATCATAATTAGTATGATGTATATCCTCCTTTGGCCTTGATAACCTCCTCAATCCTCCTGGGCATACTTTCAATCAAATCCTGACACTTCTTCACCTCAATCTTGTACCACTCCTTCACCACTCTCTCCCAAAGTTCATGAATACCCTTAGGTACCTCTGGATGCTCAGCAAGCTTTCTTTTAAGATAAAACCATAGATGTTCCAAGGGATTGAGGTTAGGAGATTGAGGTGGCCATATCATAACCTCAAATCCATGGTCAGCAAGCCACTTCTTGGCCCTCCTACTAGTGTGCTTAGGATTATTATCCTGTTGGAAAATGACATCATCTAGAGTTTTGCCATAATCCACCAAGGTTTGCTGGAGCTCATCCTCCAAGATCTGCACATAAAGATTAGTATCCATCTTACCATCTATCTTGCAGGCCATTTCAACTCCATTCCAGGTCATACAGCCCCACATCATCAAAGATCTCTTCCTAAACTTCATGGTTTTCTTTACCAATCTATCACTTGGGCTCTCTCCTGCCTTTTTCCATGCCCACTTCTTCCCATCTGACCCTATGCAATTGATTTTGGTCTCATCTGACCATATTACTCACTTCCAATCCTCCACAGTCCAATCCTTATGACTTAGAGCAAAGTCCAACCTCTCCTTCCTATGATGCTTGGTTAAAAAAGGGTATTTTTTCTTCACCACAGCCTTCATTCCAGCCTTCTTCAAGTGATGACAAATTGTTTGGGTAGAGATGGATTGATTCTTGATATCCTGAAGAGTTTTGGTGACCTGAACTGCATTTTCAGCCTTTCCAGAACCCATAAGATGAATGGCATGTTGCATATTAGTTGGAGAAATGATGGAAGGACAACCAGGAGAGGGCTTGACTAAGTTTGGACAAAGTCTGGAGTGAATTCTACTGATGGTAGAGTGGTTTACACCAGTAGCAAGGGATATTTGGCAAGTAGATTGACCCAGTTCCAAAAAGTTAATAATTTGATTGGTTTGATGAAGAGAGAGGGATTTTATGGTGGTAACAGTGGAAGAAGAGTGGTGTTGTGGTTTGTTTGTATTGTTTCAGACCTATTATACATCACATAACCCATTGATTACATAATATCCCATCAAAACATGGCAATTTAAAATATTATTAAATCAGCAACAAAAACATTGCAATGAGTATTCTTGCTTAATTGGTAAATATTGCCTTAACCAGAAGAAATTATATAAGCAATGTATATATTTTCAGAAAGCCCTTGATTAGGGCTATCTAACAATATATAGATTTAAAGATCTAGCATCAATGGGTAGTTTGATATTCATCAAACTTTGAAAATGTTGCAAACATTGCAATGTTTTTGTTGCTCAGTGTATGTTAGCAATGGTCATGTGAGAGGGGAACAGGGAATGAATGGACAAACAGTGTGGTATGGGGTGAGAGCCAGTAGCAGGATGGGATAGGAGCAATGTTGGAAAGTGATAGGGGTATAATATGAAAGAAAGGTGAGCAAGCAGGTCATAAAACTGCCCCCTGTCTAAAGGCCAGACTCTGGATGAGCTGGCAAGTGAGTGTGATGGAAGAGCAAAGAGAAGGAGAGGTGTGAGATAGACTGCAGAGCTGTGGAGTAAGAGGCATTGAAGTTGCAGAGGATACCCAGACAGTGGGTGAGATTGGAGGCTGGTTTCCAGGTGTGCTCAGACTCTGGATAATCCTTCCAATGAACAGGGTACTAAAGACCATGGCTATGTGATCAGGAGTCCATAAGATACTCAATCTCATATTTGAAGTTATGATTATCAGTGATGAGGGCCAGACTGGGAGCAGGGTTAGGCTGGTTGGAAAACAGGGCAACATGTGGTTTAATATGGGAGATATTGACAACCAGGTGGATTCACATATGTTTCAGGAGTCAGAGTTCCACTGCATTTGGCCTTTTCATAGCAACAACCAGGAAGGGTCCAATTTACTGATTCAAGAGCTTCTGGCAGAACAAGGGGAGAGTAAGATTGTTGGTGGAAAGCCAGACAAGGTCACCAGAGGAATAGGAGAGGGTATCACAGAGGTGTTGGTCAGCAGAGATCTTTATATGCTCCTGGGCAAGGAGTAGGTTGTAACATATACTATCAAGCACTTTCTTCATCTCTGCAGCTGTAGTAGAAGCATGGGAAGATTTGATGTTATGGAGTTTAATTCTCATTCATGGTTTATAAGTCCATGTTACCTGGAAAGGAGAAAACTTAGAAGCAGTGGACTGCTTTGCATTCAAAGAGAATTGAGCCAGCAGCAGCCATTATGCCCAGTCATCCTGTTGTTCAGCACAATGTTGAAGTCAGAGCAAGCTCAGCCATAATTCCAAGCATCACTGGACTGCACTGCGACAACAGTGCACATTGTAGTTCATTATTTATTATTCCATTCTCATATCATTTATACTTTTCAGTGCATACATTATTGTTTTCGACCCATGCTCATGCATAGATGATGGGCCAAGCACATCCTTGTTTGTTTCTGTTCTTGTACAACTATTCTGACCAACATAGTATTTAGTTCAAACTCGTATTGCCTGTCACCTCAGTCCGTTGTCTCAAGTGCACGATGACTGAGGTGAGGCCTTTTTCTTTTGTACCATTATACCTACTTGAGTTGACACTGTACATAGTAAAGCTGTCCCTCAATAGGTAAATTATAGTCCGTTGTCTCAAGCACACAATGACTAAGTAAAGCTGTCCCTCAATAGCCTTTGTGTGCATATACCTCATCCTATAGGTTATTGAGCCCTGCACTTACCCTCTGATACTGGTCCTGGTCATGATGTCCACCATCCCTATTACCACAGACACTCTTCCCATCAATGTACCCAAGCTTGACGTCAAGGGTATGAACTGGGCTATCTTTGCCTTTCGTTTCCAGGTAGCTGTTGAAGCCAAAGACCTTTGGGGTCATTTTGACGCATCATCTCCCCAACCCCTACTCCCAAGGAAACTGCTGCTGTCAATAAATGGATTAAGGATGAAAGCCTCACCAAGCATCTTCTTACCCAACGTATCTCTGACTCCACTGCTTTATGTGTCAAAGCTTTTGCAACTGTGGCCAAGATGTGGCAAGCCATTGTTACTGAGTATACAGAGAAGGGTGCGTATGTGCAAACAGACCTATGCATCTAATTCTTAAAGTCCCATCTCTCCAAGGGACAGGAAGTCTGCTACTTCCTTGACAGTTTGCATACCAAATGAGAGGAGTTGGCCTCTGTCAGTGTTACTATTGATGAGAAGGACTATTGCTTGACCATCATTCGGTCCCTTCCCAACTCCCTTGCAAACTTCACTTCCAGTCAGCTCACTGCCACTCACCTTTACAGTTCTACCAAGATGATCACACCTAATACTCTTATCTCCATCATCATTGAAGAAGCTGAGCATCAAAAGGCCTGGGAATCCCCTCATCATGATAGCAAAGAACATCATCACGACTGAGATGAAGCTATGGCCACTATACCTGCTACTCATGGCCAAGGTTGTGGCCAAGGTCTGCACAGTATCACCTGTCCTGCTAATGGTGGAAGGGGAAACTCTGGCAACTCTGGATCATGCTGGATCTGTGGATCGGACCAGCACAAATCACCTCACCACTACCTGCATAATCAGAAAAAGAACTCAGTGTTACGCCCTCGCTCACGCCCCTGTCTTTTGCCCCTATCTTTCTCCCTTTTCCACCCCTGTCCTGGTGTACAATACAACCCAGGGACCCGCTGACTAACAGCATTCACACGCCACACGATGGCAGCGTCAAGCTGTGTTTACCTTAGTAAGCGGTCCAGTTCCCCTTTGCACAGCCCCATGACATCATCATCGCGCCAT
>JBBPTI010000195.1:0-19567 GCA_038093995.1 Tylopilus aff. callainus | reverse complement strand
GGGTTTTCCCCTTAGTCCTCAGTTGACACCTGGGCCCCCACTAGCTCTAGTCACTCCTCCTCACTGCTGTCCTACAGCTCACTATGCAGTCCCACCTAAGGGTTGTTTCATGGAGTAGACACCCCAGAGAATTGTCCATTTTGGATGAATGATTGGCCATTGTTCCTGTTTGAATTACAAACAAACTTTGGTCCCCATGACCCTGTTGCTGAGGCAGAATCCCAGCTAGAGAACTTATGGATGCACAATAACCAGCACATCACCAAGTACATTGTAGAATGGAACTGTCTAGCTATCCAAGTCCATGAATGGGGACCCAGTGCTCTCCATCAGAGCTTCTACAATGGACTTCTGGATTGCATAAAGGACAAAATAGCACATCAGGGCAAACCTGGCACAATTAGCTCACTGTGTGCTCTGGTGCAGCAGATTGACCAAAGATACTGGAAGCATAAGGAAGAAATCACTCAGGCAACCAAGACCTCTGGATCAAATAATGCCCCTTCATCCTCCAAGTCATTCAGTTCCTCCACAACCACTCACTCCACACCTCCATCAACCACATCCACCCCTGGTGGCAAATCTGCCAAGGACACTGAGTCCAAGGGCAAGACTGCCACCACCACTCCCATCCCCAAATCCAACATCTTGTTGAAGTTAGGCAAGGACAGTAAGCCTACCCTTGCTGAATGAAAACACTGCTTTGACAACAAGCTATGCATGTTCTGCAGCCATGAAGGTCACATGGCCAAAGACTGCCCCAAGTCTTCCTCAAAGGCTTCCAAGACTCATGCAGTTAAGACTGCAACTCTGGATAAACAACTGAAGGTCTCCTTGGAGACAAAAAATAGTTTGTGACCTCTGTGACTTTGCACAGACTGGAGGTTGTATTGAAGCCAACTGTGCACCAAGAGAGATCCATCTCAACACATCCACTCTCTTAGACCCAAAATCACTCATGCCCACTATCTCTGTAGTATCCTATGACATCTCCTCCTTTTCAGCACTAGTAGATTCTGGATTCTCTGATTGTTTTATAGATACAACTTTTGTTAATAATCATGGACTTTAACCCTACCCTATACCTCTGCTCTAACTCCAACTCTTTGATGGAACTATGAATTCTACCATAACTCAAGCTCTCAACCTTTCCATTTGCTTTGAAACCAGTGATATCACTCTGATGACATTATATGTCACCCCACTGGATGAATCTTGTTCCATTGTCCTAGGACACAACTGGCTCACCCACTACAATCCATTGATTGATTGGGTTTCAAGCAGTATTTCATTCCACTTATCTGAGCAAACCAGTCCAGCACCTCTGAGCTCACCTCTGCAGCCCCTAATCCTATTGCCAGCTGATCCACCTACATCTGATGCACCATGTTTCTCCAGTTGCACAGTTCCTCCCATCATATTCATTAATGCACCTGCCTTTGCACTGGCATGTTATTTAGAGGGTTCTGTTGAATTTAGTCTCCAAATCTGTCCCAAGAAGAGTAATCTCTGTTCCTCTGTGACCTCCACAGATCCAGTTGATCTTTCCAGCATACCTCTGGAATACCATGATTTCAGTGATGTGTTCAGTAAAAGCAAGGCTTCCATACTAGCTCCCCATCACAAATATGATTTAAAGATCAACTTGGAAGAAGGCACCTCACCTCCCCTAGGAACACTGTACTCCCTTTCCCCCACAGAGCTTGAGGCCCTTCAGATGTTCCTCAATGAACACCTGAAGACCAGCTTCATCCAGCCCTCTGAGCCAAGCCAAGATCTACTCCAAGATTGATCTCTGGCATGTATACCATCTGGTCTGCATCACTGAGGGTAATGAATGGAAGACCTCATTCCAGACATGTTATGACTCATATGAGTGGCTAGTTATACCTTTTGGCCTCATGAATGCCCCTGCTGCTTTCCAGCATTTTGTGAATACTATCTTTGCAGATCTCCTCAATGTCTGTGTAATTATTTACTTGGACAACATCCTGATCTATTCTGCAGACAATGTCTCCCACAAGGAGCATGTCCATGAGGTCCTCCAATGTCTTTGAAAACATGGACTTTATGCCAAGCCCAAGAAGTGTGAGTTTCACACTGACTTGACTGAATATCTAGGTTACTGTCTTTCCCCTGCTGGATTGACTATGTCTGAGGAAAAGGTTAAGGCAATCCAAGATTGGCCAGAACCTCATAAAGTAAAGGACATTCAGTCCTTCTTGGGCTTTGCAAACTTCTACCAGCATTTCATTTGCAGTTACTCCAAAATCACCATTCCCCTAACCTGCCTCACCTGCAAGGGTGCTTCTTGGCATTTCTCTGATGACTGTCATGAGGCTTTCCACAAGTTGAAAGATGCCTTCACCTCTGCCCCTATTCTTACTCATTGGTTCCTAGATGCACCCATGATCATAGAAACTAATGCTTCCAACTATGCTATGGTCAGTATCTTTTTGATCCACTGCCTGGATGAAGAGATCTGCCCTGTTGGATACTACTCTTGGACATTATCATCTCTGGAACTCAACTATAACACTCATGATAAGGAACTACTGGCTATCCATGAGGTATTCAAGACTTGGCAGCATTACCTCAAAAGTTCTGCCTCCCCAATTAATATTGTCATCAATTATAAAAATTTGGAATACTTCATGATGACCAAGCTCCTGATCCACTGTCAAGCCTGGTGGTTGGAGTTCCTCTCTGGATTTAATATGGTCATCTGGTTCTGCCCTGGTTGCCTTGGTGCTAAGCCTAATGCCCTCACTAGATATTGGAATGTCTATCCCAAAGAGGGGGATAAGGACTACACTTGCACCAATCTGCATAATTTCCAACCAGTATTCACCCAAGAGCAGCTTGCTGTGTCCCTCTGAGCCACTTACTTCACATCTCTGGTGCTCCATGCAGGAGTACTTGTTGATGTTGAAAGGCTCCATAATGACATCCTCTCTACCCTTCCCTCTGACCCATTGGCTACTGTGCACATGTCTGGTTCTGAAACCACAGACTCCCAATGGTCTACCAATGCTAAAGGCTTCCTATTCCTTGATGATCACATCTACATACCTGATGCTGATGATCTCCACCTCCACATCCTCCATTACAAACATAACCACCCACTATCCAGACATTTTGGACAAAACCAGACTTTGAAACTCATTCACCATGAATACACCTGGCCAGGCATCAGAACATTTGTAAAAGACATCAGCAAATCACTGACTTATACTGTATGTATAGTATAGGTCTATACAGGTTCACTATAGCAAAATGCTATCTGTATAGGCCTGTACAAACCTGTACACTGACTGTACAATGAGAGACCTCAAAGAAATGGATTTAAAATACCTCAAATAATGCAAAGAAGTCATTAGCAACTTAGTTAGAGAGTATATAATCAATATTATTGTGTTTTGTTAAGGTCTCCTATTGTACAGTAAGTGTACAGGCTTGTATATGCCTATACAGATGGTATTTTGCTATAGTGGACCTGTACAGACCTATACTATACTTACAGTATAAGTTAGTGATTTGCTGATGGAGTATATTTCCTCCTGCACTGCCTGTGCTCACACAAAGGTCCCTAGACACAAGTCATATGGTCTACTCAAACAACTCCCCATTCCAGAATGTCTGTGGAATTCCATCTCAATGGACTTCATTGAACAACTTCTGGCTTCCTCTGACCATACTGCTATCCTAGTTGTCATTGACCACCTCTCAAAGCAATGTATCTTCATTCCAATGACAGACATGGTTACATTTCCAGAACTAGCTAAGTTGTTCTTGATGCATGCCTTCTCCAAACATGGCATTCCATCTCACATCACATCCAATCAAGGCTCAGAATTCATCTCACACTTCTTCTGGTCCCTTAGAAAAGCCCTTGACATCTGGCTTCATTTCACCTCTGGATATCATCTGGAAGGCAATGGGCAAACTGAGCGCATGAATCAAACTCTTGAATAGTACCTATGTGTCTATTGCAACTATCAGCAGGATAACTGGTCTGAATTACTACTGCTTGCAGAGTTCACCTATAACAACTTTCCTAATGCAACTACTGGTGTGTCACCTTTCTTTACTAACAAGGGCTATCATTTGAACATCTCCATACATCCAGAGTGAGACCTTACTTCTGCTTGTGCACACAAGTACTCAGTTGACCTCAATTTGCTACACCAGTTCCTATGTGAGGAAATGGCCCATGCCCAGGAGTGATATCAAGGACCTGCTGATGCCAAGTGATCTCTAGCTCTGGACTTCAAGCCCAGAGATCAGGTCTTTGTGAAGGCTAAGTACTTCAGGTCAACCAGGCCATCTAAGAAGTTATCAGAAAAGAACTTAGGGCTGTATGAAATCATCACCCAGGCAGGTACCCATTCTTTCACCCTTCACTTACCCAATATAATGAAGTCCATACATTTGGTCTTTTATGTGTCTCAGTTGGAACCTTGTGTTCCTAACACTATCCCTAATTGCATACAACCTCTACCACCTCCAGTCAAGGTAGACAGAGAACTGGAATATGAAATTGCTGAAATCTTAGACTTCAAAATAGATCACAGATGAAGGAATTGCAAACTATTGTACCTAGTACAGTGGTTAGGATACAAAGGTATGGATGAGGAAACCTCTTGGTTGTTGGCCACAGAACTTGGGCATACATCAGAACTAGTATCAGATTACCACCTCTGTTATGCTCATGGCTATGCTATGCTCCATCCTTTCCTACACTCCTTTATTTAGGCAGTCCTACTCATGCCACTTCACCATGACTTGGCTTTATCCAGGCTTTGTTTGCATGCCGGCTATTGGGTATCCGCAGCATTCTGGGCACCGGACCACAGTAGAGTAAAGACCCAACTACCCAGATACTCACACCACAGCAGCAATTAGCCATCCACAGCCAGGATGGCACCTCATCATGCCATCCACAACCTTTGGCTGGGCAGCCAATAGTGCAAGTTGCACATATTGTACAATTCTGCCTTTATCTTTTTGAGCCAATGGCACAACACCTGCACTCATGCCATAGCATGCCTTTTACACTCACGCCTATAGTGGAATAGCCGCGATGTCACCATCACTTGCCATTCTTTCCCACTCCAGTAGCATTTAGCCTGCAGCATAGCCCTGCTCGCACAGACCAGGCCAGTTTCTATCTTGCACTTCCATATTTAGTATCTTGGCCTGCCCTCACCTACTTTAGGCTCTGCTTAAACCCGCTTTGTAGTAGTATATAAGACTGCCTGTATTATATTGGAGCCCCAATCAATTCTTCTTGGGTCTTCCCTCACAAGGCACCCATATACTAGGAGATTGACTCACTGTTCCGTTTCGCTTCACTTCGCTACTCTCTACTCCACGCCTCCTAGTGCCTAGCACCTGAGGTCATTTCAACCTCTGGTATTCCAAGAAACCTAGACCTCAGACTTTGGTCTAAACAACCCAATTTGAATACAATGCAGCAATTATATACAGAGGAAGGCTAGTGAGGCAAAGTCCAAACTACCTACTCCTCACCTGATATCTCTGCATTATCCAATGCTCCTGTGCTCTCCTCCACAAAACCCTCCAGGATCACTAGCTCCCTCTGTGTGTCCCTCTCCAACCCCTCTAATTCCTCTTCCAGATCTGACTTGTTGTCCATAACCTCCTCCAATGCCCATCTCCCATATACTTCCTCTGCCTTCAGCTGGATGAGTTGGTCCAGGTACTGGTTCTGCTGGTTAAGACATCATCTGACCTGGTAGAACTCATCCTGCATTTCTTTCATTGCTCTCATGATCTCCCTTCCAATCATCACTACTGCATCCTCCTCTGCATCCTCCAACTGCTGCTTCTTGCATAGCACCACAACCTTCTCTACCTCACTATCATCTGCCACTGGCTGCTTCCTCCACTTCACCAGCTTCTCATCCCCTGGCTGTATATATTGCACTTTCTGGTCATAACATTCCTGGCATGCCATAGTCACCTTTGATCCTTTGCAGAGCATGCACTCTAGCCCCTTTTTCACACACCAGTTACAGTCAGGCAATGCCCACTGCTTACCCTTCCCCTTTTCTGTACTCTGCTCTGTGCACACCTCTGTAGCCTATGTCCATCAGCTCTGGCCAATGTGTTTTCAAGGTTATACTTACCTGAAGCTTGGCCACCTCTTTGGCCTCCTTGCAACATGCCTCCTCCTCCACAATCCTCTGGTGCTCCTCTGCCACAGCCTTCTCCCATGCCTTCTCCTCTGCCTTGCACCATGCTGCCTTCTTCTTCACCAGACAACAGTGCTTGCACTCTGTCATCTTTTGTTGGAGATTATAATTGTGCAGTGTGTGCTCTGAGGAGCTGTTTTCCATATTTAGATATTTAGTGTTGTTTGGTTGAACTCCCTCATGTTTGGAGTTCACTGTCTTCACATTCTTCAGTTTCTGACAGTGGACTCCAGGTGATGTGCACTATACTCTACACAATTATCAGTTTCTGACAGTGGACTCCAGCTGTGCAACTCCAGCTGCTTAATAGGTTATGAGCCCCACACTCTAGTTGCTTCATTACAGCCCCAGTCTCTTGACAAAAATTTTGCTTCTCACCAATTCCACTTTACTCCATCACTCCAACATGTCTTCAGAACAACAATCACACTCTCATCACATCCAACCTCTCTCTAGCACCAACTATGTCACCTGGAGCAAGGAGATGAAGGCCCTGCTGCATTCCAAAGGCCTCTGGAGACTTGTTGATGGAAAGGAACTTTGCCCTATCACTGCAGGCACTGAACAGACAGCTTGGGATATCAAACAGGACAAGGCTGCTGGTAAGCTCATGCTCAATATTGCCCCAGACCAGAGAGTCCACATTAGAGCTAACCAGGACAACCCTACAAAGGCCTGGGCTGCACTTAAGAAGGTTTTTGTCCAGCAGCAGGCTAGTAGCCACTTTGTTGCATATGACAAGTTTTTCAGCATCAGGAAGCATCCTAAGGAGTCCCTGCCTGCTCTTGCAGCTCAAGTCAAAGAATCTATGCTCCACATCAAGGACCTTTACAGCTCCACCTTCAATATCAACAAACTTGACAACAAGTTAAGCTGTATGGCCATGATTTGCTCCCTTGGCCTGGAATACAACCACTTCATCACCTCTCTTGCCTTCCTGACTGACCTGGACAAGGATAAGGTCAAGGCAGTGTTCCAAACTGAGGAAATTAACCATCATCCTTGCTCTGATGCCTCCTTGACACCTCCAATCAATTCTGCACTCTCAACTTCATCTGGTTGTACCTGCACTCCAAATGCGCCATGTTTGTTCTGTGACAAGCCAGGACATTGCCAGTGCAAGTGCTATTCAATGCAGAGAGCAAAGAAGTACTATAAATTGCAGAAGAACAGGGAGAGGAAGTCAGACCAGGCCTAGGCAGTGTCCATACCACCTATTGCCCCACAGGACATCACAGAACAAGCAGGAAATGCAAGTCTTTATTCCAGTGATCCTTCTGATCCATTATTACCTCTCCAGCTTGATGCTGACTATGATTGGAATGCAGACTTGGGAGCCACTTTTCATATGACTCTCCATTGCCACTGGCTGCGCAATTATACCCTGAAATGTGTCCCAATCAAGCTAGCAGACAATACCATTGTTTATTCAGCTAGAGTAGGCTCTGTGGTGTTCCACCCTGTCATAGATGGAAAGAGGTGTTGAGGTGTTGAGTTTTTGAATGTTCTTCATGTTCCTGAGCTGTGAAACAATCTACTGGCTGTCCTATACCTTACCCACCATTCTTCCTTTGTTGTTCACATAAATGTGACCCATATGATCTTCTTTTGCCCTTTTGGACCACCTCTCTTTGTCACCACCATCAATAGTCATAATGCAGCATTTTTAGATGGCACAACAGAGCCTCTGACTGAGTATGTGCATTCTGCAATGACCTTGCCACTCAATCTGTTGCTCTGGCATCACAGATTTGTCCACCACAACCTCAAAGCTGTCAAATCACTTTATGACTGCAATCTGGTTACTGGGATGAAGCTGGACAGCAAGTTGTCCCCTGATCCAATCTGTAAGCCATGCATAGCAGGCAAGATGAGTGCAAATCCATTCCCTAGCTTGAATACTTGTGCTTCTCACCCTCTTGAGCTCATGCACTCTGATATACATCAAGTACCCTATCCCACCTTCTCTGGCTATTGCTACTGGGTCACATTCATCAATGACTACTCCAGATATCACTTTGTGCTGCCCATTTGAGCAAAATCAGATGTTTTCAATGCATTTAAGCAATTCAAGGCATTTGCAGAGAACCAGACAGAGTGAAAGATCAAAACCCTGCGAGATGACAAGGGTGGAGAGTATATGAGCAATGCAATGCTCAAATTCACAATTGAATATGGTATACAGTGCCAGCACACTGTTCAGGCACATCCACAGCAAAATGGAGTTGCTGAGTGTGCAAATAGGGTGCTATCAGAGCAGATTACTGCAATGTTGAAGAAATCAGGACTTGTGATGGCATTCTGGGGTGAAGCACTTGCTGTGCTCATCCATGTCTGGAATAGATGCCCCATAGCTGCCCTTGACAATGCCACACCCTTCAAACTCTGGCATGGCCACAAACCAGATGTTTCTCACCTTTGAGTTTGGGGATCAACCACATATGTGCATATCTAGAAGGACAAGCAACAGGCACTTCATCCTCACTATGAGAAATGTGTTATTTGCAGCTGAGTACAGCTGGAGTCTACTGTCAGAAACTATAAAATTGCAGAGTAGATAGTTACAGTACCTGGAGTCCACTGTCAGAAACTGAAGAACAGTTGACAGTGGACTCTGCACAATATTCTACTGCAGTAAACACTGGCAAACAGTCGCCACAATAAACACACAAAAGGAAATCCTTTCCCAACCAAAAATGCACAATCAATATCCTTAACAAGGGAAGACCCAAGAAGAATCAATTGGAGTTCCAATGAGTTACATGCAGGTTTATATATTACTAGCTACCTAAGTTGGAACTCCAATTGAACTAAGTGAGGGCTGGCCAGGATACTAAGTATGAAAGTGCAAAATGATAACTGGCCTGGTCTGTGTGAGCAGGGTGGTGCTGGGGGGATATCACAATAGGTGTGGGATCAGGTGATGTGTGATGGTGTGATAGCAGGGGTTATGTGATTGGAGGAAAAAGGAATTAAGGGAATTGTACAATATGCAGAGGTAACACTATTGGAGTGGAAGCAGGTTGTGAGAGTAAGGTGTACGATGGTGCCATCTGCAGTTACTGTGTTATCAGCTGCTTAGGTAAGAGGGGCTTTACACTACCTTGGTCAGGTGCCCTTATGCTGTAAGCTATTGCTGTGGCATGGGAGTAAGGGTGGATGTTACTGAGTTGCAGCTCAAGGGGTTGTGGGAATCTATGCCTAAAGAAGGGAGTGTAGGAAAAGAGGGTGTGAGTGTAGTGAGTGAGGACTGAAGTGTAACATGTCCCCCTCCTTAAGGTCCAGATTCCAGATGGACCCAAGGAAAGAGACAGTAGAGGTTAAGGACAGAGACAGACCAGGGGGCAAAAGGGTGGGCACAGTGGAAGGTGGCAATGATGTCTGGGGTGTGGGTGAGGTGAGTGCAGGGTTCCCAAGTGCACTTGGAGGTATCATAGCCCTTTCAGTGGACCAGGTATTGGAGGCCATGGCTACAAGGGCAAGAGTTGATGATGTAGTCCACCTCGTATTTGCCATCAGTGTTAGAAGGTAAAATAACTGGGGTGGAGGATGCAGGAATGTGCTGTCCCAGGAGAGGCATGAGGTAAGGTTTGACACAAGAGATGTTGATGATGGGGTGGATGCAGTAGAAGGTGGGCAGCTGGAGGTAAATGGCATTGGATCTGACAAGGTTTTCAACAGAGAAGGGTCTGATCCAGTGATCTAGAAGTTTGGCAGGATGTGGAGTGCAGAGATGTTCAGAGGAGAGCCAGACACAGTCACCCAGCTGGTATGCAGGGGCATCAGAGTAACAGACATTGGTATTGTGCTTCATGCACTGCTGGGAGTCATGGAGGTGGGTGCAAGCATCAGTGAGGTGGGAGGCATACTGTTTGGCAAGGTTGTCAGTGGTGGAAGAGTGTGTAATGGTGGGTTCAATGCTGATGACCAGGGAGTAAGTTCAGGTGAGAGCAAAAGGGGATTTACTGGTTGCAGAGGAGACCCAATTGTTAATGGTGAACTGAGCCAAGGGTAGCAATTCAGACCAGTCCTTCAGATGGTCAGAGCAGTAGAGGCAGAGATACTATCTGACCTCTCAGTTCATGTGTTCAGTCTGTCCATCAGTCTGAGGGTGGTATGCTGTGGAGAGTTGCTGCTTGATGCAAAGCTGGCAGCAGAGGTCTATCATTAATTTCAAGGCAAACTGGGGGCCTTGGTCTGAGACAATGCTCTAGGAAAGCCCATGGTGCTTCCAAACATGGTGAAGATAGATGCCAGCGAGGTCTACGGAGGTACAAGTGGTGTTGCAGGACACAAGCTTGACAGCCTTGGAGAAATGATCAACTACTGTTAGGATGGCAGTGTAGGAGTTGGACTCTGGGAGTCCAGTGATGAAGTCAATGGAGATGTCTTGCCAAGGCCCCACTAGAATAGGGAGTGGCTGGAGCTTTCCAGCTGGGAATTGGTTGCTTGGCTTAACCTGGGCATAGTGGGTGCAGTGCTTTACATACTCCTGAACATCTTTGGCCATGGTCAGCCAGTCATAGCTCCTTTGTATTCCTTCCAAGGTTTTCTTGACTCCAGGATGGCCCATGAGGAGCACATCATGATGCAGATAAAGGACATGGGGCCAGCAGGCTGGGGATACAAACAGTTTCCCTTGTTTCATGCAACATCCATCTTCAATGGTGTACCCTGACACTTCCAGTCTGGCCTGGACTGGCACTGGGAGCTTGATTGTTTCATGGAAAATGCTGTTCATCAGGGTATCTTCACTAGGATGTAGGATTACTGGCATTGCTGTATTCTTCGTCTCCTGTACTTCAATGGTCTCTGGGGGAACTATCAGCACTTGCTGGTTGTCATCTTCATTGCCTATGGCCAGATCTTCACATCAACTAAGGGCATTGGCCTTGCCCATGGTGAAGCCAGGCTTGTGGAACCACTTGAAGTTGAACTGTGACAGGTATTGAGCCCATCAGGCTTGTCATCAGTTGAGGTTCTGTCAGGTCATGAACCAGGTCAGATTCTGATGATCATTCCAAATCTGAAACTCATGGGTGGTTCCTTCCAGGTAATGCCACCAGATCTCTAGCACTCTGATAACACTGAGCATCTTCTTGTCTGTGATTGGGTAGTTGCACTCTTTGGGGGTCATGGCATGGGATGAGTACACAATGGGGTGCCACTTGTCTTCCTTTTCTACTAGCAATACTGCCCTAGTAGCATATGACAAGGCATCACTTTTGAGCCAATACCTCTTGTTATTGTCTGGGTATGCTAATACCAGGGCTATGGTGAAGGTCTCCTTGAGTCCTGTAAATGCCACTTCTCTGGTGTCAGTACAGCAGAAGGGCTTGTCCTTCTGGGTTAGGTCATATAGGGGGTGGGCTACCTTGGTGAAGTCTTGGATGAACCTTTGATAGAAATTGGCCATCCCAAGGAAAGATCATACCCCTCTTATATCCTTTGATCTAGGCTAGTCTATAACTGCTTTTACCTTGGTGCTGTCCATGCTTACTCCATTTACTCCTACTATCATGCCAAGGAACTCTACTTCTTGGACCAAGAATATGTATTTGAAGGGTTTGACAAACAAATTGTTTTCTTCAAGCCACTAAAGTACTTCCAATACAACCTTTTGATGTTCCTGTTTGTTGTCTGTTGGGGTGAAGATCATAAGGTCATCAATGTATACTAGCACATTTGTGGACATATTGGCGAAGATTTCATTCATTATTATCTAGAAGGTTGCTGGTGAGTTGCAGAGCCCAAAAAACATGACAAGGGGCTCAAAGGCTCTGCAGTGACAGGTGAAGGCAGCCTTCCATTCATCTCCTTCCTTTATGTGGACATTATTGTAACCCCAGCACAAGTCGATCTTGGTAAAAAGGTGTGCACTCTTGAGCTGGTTGATGAGCTGCAAGATTAGGGGGAGCAGGTAGTTGTTGCATATGGTGTGTTTATTGAGGTATCAGTAATCCTGAACCATATACTTCTTTCCATCCTTCTTTGGTACAAAGAAGACCAGCACTGTCTGCTTGGACTTGAAGAGGCAGATGTAGCCCTTGAGCAATTGATCATCAATGAATTTGTCTACTTCCTTTTGTTCCTGTGGGCTCAGGGGGATATTTCATCCTTTTCTTGGCTTGAAGGAGTCCTTTAGTTCAATGGCATGATCCCAGGGCTTTCACACCAGCATTCACTCAGACTCTTTCTGCTCAAACACCCAAAGGTAAGGATGGTATTCCTTTGGCACCAAATCCCGGGCCCTTGATTCATTGGCTGTTTCCCCCTTCATTTCTTTCACTTCTATTCCTGCTTCTTTCTCCTGTTCTTCAGCTCATCAGACTATCTGAAAGATTCCTTCATAGTTGCACAGCTTTGGGCAGTCCAGGAGGTCTATGGTTTCTTTCTTCCAGTCAATCTTGGAGTTATGCATCTTCAACCAGGGGTATCCTAGAATGAGGTCCTTGGTTCCAAGATCTGTTACCTTGACTTGGGTCTTTTCTACATGTCCCTGGTACTCTAGAAGTACCTCAGCTGTGTGTATCATAGGCCTGGCTTTGTTCAGGGTTCCATCCATGTTGTATACAAGTATGGGGGTGTCAAGTTGCTGAAGAGGGATGTTATGCTGCTGGGCAAAGTCCATGTGTACAAAGGTGGATTGTGCCCCACTATTAAGCAGTGTGGAGGTGGCCACAAAATTGCTGGTCTTGGTTTTGACCCTTACTTTGAGACTGATCTCTTGTTGGTAGGTACTGAGGATTTGGATGACTGGAGGAGTGGTCATCAGGGTTTGTGCATGTGGGGGAGTTGTCAGTGGAGTGAGGTATAAAGAGGAATTAAGCACAGTATTTGGTTCATGGTTGCCACTGAGCTGCAAAGTGGACTCCTCTAGACCAGGCAAGAAGATAGATACTATACAGTTGTCAGGGGTGATACAGAAATGGTAGGAATGTGCAATGAATTTTTCTCTAGCTGTCAGGGCACCCAATGTGCCCTTCAGGCTTTGCCTTTTCCCTTGTTGTCATAGTGAACAACTTGAAAACCCAACTCTTCCTTGGGGTTGTCTTGTTTCTTTACCACTGCAGCTAACTCTTTCATTCTAAGCAGGGTGTTGCAATCAAACTCTTCATCTTTGGCCAATGGGATGTGGCAGATTGTCTTCCTTAACTTGCAGTAGGCACTATGGCCCCCTTGAATGAATCTGCAGGAGAGATATTGATTGATTTGTGGCTGCCTACAGTTCTTGATGTGATGGCCAGTGCATTTATAATTGAAGCACTTGGTCCAACTGTCACTGCTGCTAAGGGCAAAAATGGCTTCTTCAGCATTCTCTTGTGCTAATCCTTGCATGCTCACCCAGGCTGGGATCCTTCTTTCTGATCCCTGGATGTACTGCAGGGCTTTCATTGCAGTACTGGTCTTCCTGATGTTGGTCAAGTAGGCCACCAGATTGTCAGGCCTCTTTCCTTCTTTGAATAGCTGGGTGATGATCTGGTGGGCAGTGTTCTGTTCCAGAAGGCAAATCACATGGATATTGTCGATGTCCACCTACTGGTAGAGTGCTTCCCATCAGACTAGGAAGTCATCAGTCCTCATCCCTTCTTGCTTGAATTCCTCCAGCTGTCAGCATACCCAATCCTTCTGGTTGGTGGCCTGGAAGAGTCCTTCAACCTCTCCTTCTAGGTCATTCCAAGTATAAATATTGCTTTGAGTAAGGTAAGTCTATGCAAATGGTCCAGCTTTGGGTCCTTTGAGGTGGGAAAGCACCACAACAACTGCTTCATAGCTGGCAGTGGGGGTGACATGGGTGTTTACTTTGAGCCATGCCTTCATCTTGGCCCACCATTCTTTGAACTTGGTGATGCTTCCATTGTATTCACTAGGGTCTATGAACAATTCAACTTTCTTTGCTGTCCCAGGAGGACCAGCAGCTGCAATCTGGCCTTGGAGTGTCATGACCATTGCTTGTCTGGTGGTTACTAGGGCCTTGAGGTGTTACACTTCATGCCTCTAGCACTACACTTTCACTTCCTTCCTTCCTACACTCCCTTCTTTAGACATAGGTACCTGTGCCATAGTGCTGTGACTCAGTAACATCTGCCCTTGCTCCCATGCCACAGCAGCACAAGCTTACAGCATTAGGGCACCTGACCAAGGTAGTGCAAAGCCCCTTTTACCTAAGCAGCTGACCACATAGCAACTGTGGATGGTGCCATCGCTTGCCATACTTGTGCACTCCAATCTCATGCCAATGGTGTATCTCCCACATATTATACAATTCCCTTATTTCCTTTTCCCTCCAATCACAAAACTCCTGCTATTGCACCATCACTCATCACTCTATCCCATGCCTATCACAATAGTCACTTAGCATTGCCCTGCTTGCACAGACCAGGCCAGTTTTTGTCTTGCACTTTTATCTTTAGTAACCTGGCCTGCCCTTATGCTATTCAGATGGAGTTCCAATCTAGGTAGCTAGTAGTATATAAACTCCCATGTAATTCATCAGAACTCCAATTGATTCTTCTTGGGTTTTCCCTCACAAGGCACCCACTCTACTAGAAGCTTGATTGATACCACTTTATCTTTACTACCACTTCTGCTATGCAGCCAAAGGTACTTGGTGCCTGAGGTTGTTTCATGAGGCACAAGATTTCATTGTTCAAGGCATGCAATGACTGCACAAGCTGTACATTCTGCTGGGTTATGGTATCAAACTCAGCTGCCACTGTGTTCAGCTTGTCAGTTATTCTGACAGTAGGGTTAGCAAGAGTATTGAGGAGTGCCTGTGACATATTGGAAGCAAGTTTCTTTCTTTATGGTTTTCTTTGTGGCTTTCTTGTACCAGCTTCTTTGGGTTCTTCTTCTTTCAAATGGCAAGGGTGCCAAAGGTCTTGAGTGGATGACGGTCTTCTGATCTCATCAATCTCTGGATCTTGGCCTATTTAGGATCTGTATCTTCCTTGGATCCAAGCACTTCTTTGGTTTGCTTAGTAATCCCCCTATGGCTAAACTGAGAGCTTTGTTATTTTAAAAAGAATAACTACCAGGCTTGAGTATTTTCTGCCCAGCTGTTCTGGTTTACTTTGTATCTGAAGGTTTCTCCATGAACTGCAGTAGTGAAGGTAGCACCTATTGAGTACTCTGCATGAGGGGTGTGGAAGAACAGAACCAGGGAGTTGCAGTTAGTTTGAACTGCATGAAGAATGGTGTAAGTAAGTAAGACAAGTAATAAGAAACTGATAAAACAAGAAAAGAACAGGCAATAGTAGAAGTAGAGGGGAAACATCTGTAGATACAAAAAGGAGAACAAGAAGTGAGTAGCAAGTAAGAAATAAAAGCTTTAAAGATATTTGGCAGGTCACCACAAGCTGTTTCAGGGGTGAAGGCAGCCAGGAGTATCCATGAAGTGAATGATACTTGAAATAGAGGGCCTGTTCAGGCAGGATTGGTGTTGCAGATGGCAAAGGGGGTATGGCCTATCACAGGCACAATAGTCCAGAGAAGGTGGTGTGGGTGAATTGAAGTTGTTTGGGTCAGTGAAGGGTAATGGGGGATAGACTAAATTGGGCATAGCTGACAAAGCCCGAGTACTCCTTCTGCTTCACTCAGCAATACAGGTGTTGAACTCCTGCTGGAACTCCTGCTGATTCCTTTCTTCTTCAGCAGTGGTGTTGGCTTTGAGGTGCAAAGTGACAGAGGCAAGGAGGTCAAGATTGATAAGATGCTGTGGGTGAGGGGTGACTACTAGATGCTGTCCGACTTCCTGCTTGGCCAAGAGGGAAGCAGGGGCCAGCTGGGCGTGATTAGCATTCACTAGTGTCCTTCAATATTAGAAAGGCTAAATGTCAGTACAATACTGCTCACTGCTGTGAGGGTTCTGTGTTCTGGAGGTAGAATGCTTTGAGGAGGTCATTGGAGATGATGATGGTGAAGTGGCAATCAATTCTTAATGAAACAACCTCAGGCACTAAGTACCTTTGGCTGCATAGCAGAAGTGTAGAGTGGATGGAAAGTCAATTGAACTCCTAGTAGAGTGGGTGCCTTGTGAGGAAAGACCCAAGAAGAATCAATTGAAGTTCCAATGAGTTACATGCAGGTTTATATACTACTAGCTACCTAAGTTGGAACTCCAATTGAACTAAGTGAGGGCTGGCCAGGATACTAAGTACGGAAGTGCAAAATGATAACTGGCCTGGTCTATGTGAGTGGGATGGTGCTGAGGGGATATCGTGATAGGCATGGGATTGGGTGATGTGCAATGGCATGATAGCAGAAGTTATGCAATTGGAGGAAAAAGGAATTAAGGGAATTATACAATATGCAGAGGTAACACTATTGGAGTGGGAGCAGGTTGTAAGAGTAAGGCATGTGATGGTGCCATCTGCAGTTACTGTGTCATCAGCTGCTTAGGTAAGAGGGGCTTTATGCTACCTTGGTCAAGTGCCCTCATGCTGTAAGCTGTTGCTGTGGCATGAGAGTAAGGGTGGATGTTACCAAGTTGCAGCTCAAGGGGTTGTGGGAATCTATGCCTAAAGAAGGGAGTGTAGGAAAAGAGGGTGCAAGTGTAGTGAGTGAGGACTAAAGTGTAACACAAATGGAGTTGGTATAAAGCAGCAAAACCACCCATAATCAAAAAGGAAACCAGATTCAAGTATGTTACAGGAACTCCTTGATGCATTGGCCAACCCTATTGTTGGACTGCAAGACAAACTGAACACAGTGGTGAATGAGTTTGGCACCATAACCCAGCAGAATGTACAGCTTGCCAGGTCATTGCATGCCTTGAACAATGAAATCTTGTGGCTGGAGCAAATGGTTACTGCAGAACAACAAACAGTTGCAATACTCCAAGGCCAGCTCACAGCCACTGGTCCCTCTGGGACAGCAAAGAAGGTTGAATTGTTTGCAGATCCAGGAGAATATGACAGGTCAATCTCAAAGTTTGAAGAATGGTGGGCAAAGATGAAAGCATGGTTGAAAATAAATGTCCATGTTGTCCCAACTGCAAGCTATAAAGCAGTGGTTGCCATCCTCTCCCACTTAAAAGGGTCCAAGGCCAGACCATTTGCACAGACTCACCTCAGCTGAGGGGCCACTTATACATGGAATGACTTGGAAGGAGAAGTCAAAAGGCTATTCAGGACCACCAACCAGAAGGACTGGGCATGCTGGCAGTTGGAAGAATTCAAGCAAGAAGGTATGCAGACTGACAATTTCCTAGTCAGATGGAAGGCACTCTACCAACAGGCAGACATTGATGATACACACACAATCTGCCTCCTTGAACAAAACACTGCCTGCACCATCATCATGCAGTTGTTCAAAGAAGGAAAACACCCTGATACTCCAGCAGCCTATCTCACCAATATCAGGAAAACTGGCACAGCCATGGAGGCCCTCCAATATATATGGGAATCAGAAAGAAGAATCCCAGCCCAGATTAGCATGCAAGGGTTAGCAGCCAAGAATGCTGAAGAAGCCATGTTCACACTCAGCAGCAGTGATAACTGGGCCAAGTGCTTCAACTGCAAATGCACCAGCCACCACATCAAGGATTGTCACCAGCCCCAAGTTAACCAATGCCCCTCTTGCAGGTTTGTACACAAAGGCCACAGTACTTACTGCAAACTGTGAAAAACAATCAGAAGGATTCTGCTAGCTGAAGAAGAAGAATTCAATGGCAACACCCTGCTCTGCATGGAAGAGTTAGCCATGGTGGTGAAGAAGCAGCAAGGCAATCTCAAGAAAGAGTCAGGTTTTCAAGTTGTCAAATACAACAACAAGGGAAAAGGCAGAGCCTAAAGGGCATGTTGGGTGCCCTGATGGCTAGAGAAAAATTCATCACATGTTCCTATCATTTCTATATCACCCCTGATGGTTATATCATACCTATATTCTTGCCTGGTCAAGAGGGGCCTGCTCCACAGCCTGGTAGCAACTGTGAACCAAAAGCTGTGCTTAATTTCTTTTTATACCCCACTCCTCTTCTGACTCCCCCACATGCACAAATCCCAACACCCCCAGTAATTCACATTATTGGCACAAACCAATGAGAAATCACTATGCAAGTGAAAGTCAAGACCAAGTCTGGTGACTTTGTAACTGCATCCACCTTACTTGACAGTAGGGTGCAGTCCACCTTTGTACACAAGGACTTTGCCAGGAAACACAGCATCCCTCTTGAATCTCTCAACACACCCATCCTCATTTATAATGCTGATGGAATGCCCAACAAGTCCAGTCTGGTAACACACACCACAACCATTCTCTTGAAGTACCAAGGACATGTCGAGAAAACTAAGGTAGAAGTAACAGATCTCAGAAGTAAAGATCTGATACTAGGGTATCCCTGGCTAAAAGAGCATAACCCCCAGATCAACTGGAAGAAAGGAATGGTAGAACTCACAGAGTGCCCAGAATTGTGCAACTACCAAGGAATATTGCAGGTAGTCCACAGGGCCAAAGAATGGGAGAGGGAGCTAGGTGCTGAGTGGAAAGAAGTTCAGAGTGTGGCAGCCAAAGAACCAAGGGCCTGTGATCTCATACCACAGGTGTACCACCCCTTCCTATGGGTGTTTGAACAGAATGAGTTAGAAAGGATGCCAGTGTACAAACCATGAGACCACACCATTGAGCTAAAAGATTTGTTCAAACTGCAAAAGGGTTGCAACATCCCCTTGAGCCCCCAAGAGCAGAAAGAGGTAGATGAGTTCATTGACAATTAACTCCACAAAGGATACATCTGCCCCTCAAAGTCTGAACAGATGATACCAGTCTTTTTCATACCAAAAAAGGATGGAAAGAAGCATATGGTACAGGACTACCAATATCTCAATGAACACACTGTATGGAACAACTACCCACTCCTGCTCATTTCAAAGCTCATGGACCAACTCAAGTCCACCTGACTCTTCACAAAGATGGATCTCCAATGGTGCTACAACAATGTCTGGATCAAGGAGGGAGATGAATGGAAGGCCACTTTCACCTGTCATTGCAGATCTTTCAAGCCCTTGGTAATGTTCTTTGGGCTCTGCAATTTGCCCACTACATTCCAGACCATGATAAATGAACTCTTCATGGATATGTCTGCCAACATTCTGGTATACATCAATGACCTCATGATCTTCACTCCTACCAACAACAAGCACACCCATAAGCAAATTGTGCTTGAAGTACTCTGGCAGCTCAAAGAAAACAACTTGTTCATCAAGCCCTCCAAATGTGTATTCTGTTGGATTATAAGCCACACATCTCAGACAGTGACAAGGCTGGGTAGTCTAGTGGTTAAGACAATCCCAGTACTGTTGGGAAGTCCCAGGTTCAAGTCCTGGTCTGGCCAGATTTTCCCTCTGAGT
>JBBPTI010000194.1:0-19572 GCA_038093995.1 Tylopilus aff. callainus | reverse complement strand
TTTTTACTTTACTATTTCCTTTTCTGTTCTTACTTACATAACAGCCTTATATGCTGTCATTTAGCCATTTTCCTGTCATTAGCAAAAGTCTAGGGTATGCCTGGACTATAAAAAACTTGTTTCACCTAAGGAAAATTGAGCAACCTTCCACTCACACTGTCACCATCTACCATCTACCATCTACCAATCACCACTACCATTCTACTACTCACTGTCATCATCTCCACTGTTCTCTACCACTTTTACATGCATCTTGATGGCCTGAAGTCCGGACTACTGGACTAACGCACCCCAAACTGACTGGTTCACTTCTTGGACCTCCATTAAGTGATTCCCAACTTTGTCTCTCTGTTCCCCTTTACCAGAGTCCCTTTAGGGGTGAACATAATTGCTCCCCCTTATACCCAGGATGACCAGGACTAGCAGGTTTCACCCCTAGTCTGCTCCCAAGCATCCTAATTACTTTACAACTGGAGCCCACCATGAGGGACTCAGAAAAGGGTTCCAGACAAAGTCTTTGACCTACCGCACACCAACAAGAGCTTGAAAATATTTTGGACCAATTCTGGAATCTCCAGATAAGTGAAGATTCCTCATTGTTTCAGCCTGTATCACCGAATTCCGCTGCCCACAATTGTCTTGATTTATCTGAAACATCTGACCTTCATTTAGGTACCCCTCTGAAAAGCCACCAAACACCTTCCAACATTTTCTGGAATCAGTCCAATTGGTCCTCACCCCATATCTGATCTCCAACTGCAACATCCAAAAACCTACTGACACTGGGACATATAGAAATGTCTTTCAAGAATAAGGCTTGTTTGACTCATTGTTAGGAGAGTCTGACAGAACACCCGAGTTTCACCAGTCCAATCCCTGGTGCCTTTGTTCAGTTCACACCTCACAGGCAGATAAGGGGAGTTTCATCCAGAATCGACCAATCAGATCCATCCCCTTGACAATCATCATCTCCATCACCATCCCTATTATCATCATGACTGAGCAAACCAGCACACTGTTTGTCATCTTCATCATCTTCATCATCATCCAACTCACTGCCCCCTTTGCTTTCTTATCTCTTACAACCCGCATCACCATCCTTCTGTTGTAGTCCAGTTCTGCTGGTTAATCCATTTCAACACCTGACTACTTCCGGACTACTGTCTGCAGTCCCACTTATCTCTACTGTAACTCTGCCATCCATCTGGACTGTTATTCCCTCTGTTCCACCGCTTGCTCCTCAGCCTGTAATGGCCAACCCACTTCCCCAGATGCCCCTCTGGGGAACCCAGAATGCTCCCAAATTCGATGGGAAGACCCCATCACTTTTACCCCGTTTTTTAAAAGATGTTGATATCTTAGCTACTGCTTCTGGTCTCACCAACCAGGAAAAGATTAAGGTCACTCTCCAGTACACTGATCTAGAGGAATCTGAAGGATGGGAGTTGCTGAATAAAGCAACCACCCAAGTTCTGGACTGGGATAACTTTGTAACTGCCATCAAGAAGTTATATCCTGGCTATGAAGATACTAATCGCTATTGCTGTGCTGATATACAATATTTAGTGCAGGAATATTGCATCAAGGATATGAAGACCTTGGAAGATCTTGGTGAATACCAGCAGAAGTTTATGAAGGTTGCCAAGCTTCTCATCCTTGCCTGTAAGCTGTCAGACTTGGACAGGGATGCTCTGTTCATATCTGGACTACCACCCAGCCTCGAAAACCAGGTCTGACAACACCTTCTTATCACCAAGACTGCTCACCATCTGTCTGACTCCTATCCCATTGATGACATCACTGAAGCCTCCAAATTCCTTTTCACTGGTTCTGCCTTACATCCGCAGACCACTGCTGCCACTGTTTCTGGCTGACCATACTTTCCATCATGGGCATCCCCTCCATCACAGACAGCTCTGCTGACTACCTCCGTCACTCAGCCAGTCAAACAGGAGCATGTTGGAATGCAGTGGGCTAACAGGAGTTGCACCTTCTGTGATGACCTGGCCCACTTCATGTCGAACTGCCCACATGTTGACAGGTACTTGAAGTCCAGGAAGGCGAGCCAAGCCACCAATGGCTGCCTATATCTCCCAGAGGGCAATTACATTCCTCGAGTTCCGGGCACTCATTGCCTTTGGGACTGTCTTGACCACCTTAGCATGCAGACCACCACTTCCGCCCCTGGTTCTGTTACAACTGGAATACTTGCCCTCACCACCAACACCAACACCATCCTCAACATTGAACCATTGGTCTTTCTGGCACTGTCTGAGGAGCCAGAAGACATAGACAGCAACACCTTTGCTCACCCTGACTTCCAAGCCTACCTTGCTCAAGCATGGGTGAGTTTCCAAGCTGATAAGGCAAAGGATAAGGAGAAGCAAGTCCACTTTGATGGTGTCGAGATCCCCCATAAGACCAGTCACCCTGGACCTTGCCCAGCATCAGTAGCAGATGAGGTCATCCCCCCAGCAGTGGAGTCCAATAGGTCCACTACTCCAGCACTGTTCTGGCTGGTGACTCCAGTTCCTACTTCCAATCCATCAAAAAGTATTTTCCCCTGAGTTGATAATGCTAACACCTCCTTTACCCCTGCCTCTGGGCAATTTATATACTCTTTTCCATTAGAGGATGAGACTGCACCTAAGCACGTCCTAACCAAGTTCCTCAAGACCACTGTGCCAGTCTCTTTCAAGGATTTTATCTCCTCTGCCCTGGATGCACAGAGGCAGTTCAAGGAATTGACCACTAGCAAGTGAATATCCACCACCACTAATGTTGTGCAGGTAAACAAGCTCTCCAGAGTTGATCCTGGTTGCATCGAGCATGAGTATGGCAACTGCATCCTCTGGAGTGATGATGGTTTAATTGTCACTCATCATAGTGTTCCTCTCCACTCCCTTGATGCAAAGGTTGTAGGGACAAACTGATCACTGACAGCCATCCTAGATAGTGGCTCCAAAATTATCACTATGCCCAAACACATATGGGAAGCACTCGGACTACCAGTCTGGTCTGACCATATACTAATGATGTCCAACGCTAATACCAGCACCAAATCAACTATTGGTGTTGTCGAGAATCTCCAGCTCGATTTTAGGGCAGGAGAAATTAACCTTCAAGTACAAGTTGTTCCCTGTGCCAACTTTGACCTCCTACTCGGTCATCCCTTCCATTGTCTATTGAGCACCACAACAGAAGATTTTCCAGATGGGTCACAGACGATCACACTTCATGATCCAAACTCTGGGAAGTCTTACAAGCTTCCAACATGTCCATGGACTGAAGGATGTCTGCATTGCCAGTGTGGACTCAGATGTGCCAATTACAAATCCATCGTTGAGATGGGTTTTTAGATATTGATGATCCACCAACCAGTTGGGGAGATTTCCACATAATTTCTTTGTCTCCATCATTTTCCTTAACTTGCTCACCTCTGCATACAGTTTCTGTCTTTGTTCTGGACTATGCAGACCGCTCTGGACTATATGAATTCATTTCCTCTACTCAAACTTCTCTCTCCTCTTCTCATATTTTTGCTTTCACTTCATCTTACCAATTTGATCCACTAACCCATTCCCTGGCCTACAAGCCAGTAGCTAAAAAGATTCAGTCAGTCATGGCCCCTCTTGAGGAGGAGTTCTGCATGCTGTGCTGGCTACCTGATGATCCACTTGCTGGACTCATACCATTGCCTACTCACCCTTTGGACTTTGTCCCCAGAGTCCAGTTTACACAGGAACATGCTAATGCTCTTGACCTCAACCCTGCCAACTGGCTATGGGGAGAGGAAATCAAGTTAGTCCAATGGATAGTTTGCAATCATGAGATGGCTTTTGCTTGGGTTCCAACCAAGTGAGGTCATCTTGATGAACGATACTTCCCTCCCATCAAAATTCTAACTGTGCCCCACACTCTGTGGGTGCTCCGCAATATTCCAGTTCCTCAGAAGGCATGGGACCAGACCATACAGATCATCAAAGACCAGATCGCTTTTGGAGTGTACGAACTGTCTGCCACTACCTACCACTCCTGGTGGTTTTGCATGCTCAAACAGAATGGGAAGATGCTCCAGCTAGTCCATGACCTCCAACCACTCAACACTGTAACCATCTGGGACTCATCCATATCCCCTTTTGTTGAACACCTTGCAGATTCATTTGGAGGCTATTTGGTATATGGTATGATAGATCTATTTGCAGGATACAACCAGTGCCCATTGCATGTCGAATCCCGCGACATGACAATGTTTAATAGTCTGCTTGGACTGCACCAGCTTACCACCCTTCTGATGGGGCATACCAACACAGTCCAAGTATACCAAGCTGATATGGCATTTATCCTACCGAACAAGATTCTGCATTATACAATGCTGTTTGTCAATGATCTACCGATCAAGTCTGAGACCACCCATTACCAGTGTCCAGATGGCTCATATGAGATCATTCTGGAGAACCCAGTGTTACGCTCATGGCTATGCTATGTTCTTTCTTTTCCTACATTCCCTTCTTTAGCTACTTCCCCTCACACCACAGCACCACAACTTGGGATTGTCTGAGTCATGTTCCCACACCGGCTAGCACAGTACCTGCAGCATTCCGGGCACTGGACCACAGTAGAGTAAAGACCCAATTACCCAGGTACTGATGCTGGCCCACAGCACTTGGGCAATCTGCAGTTGCAATGGCACGATGTGGCGCCACTGGTTCCCACCCCAATAGCGATACTCCCGCATCACACGCCATAGTACGCCATCTGTCCTCACACCAATAGCATTAACCTCACGATGGCACCATTGCTCACAATCCTTTCTCACTCCAGTAGCATTTAGTCCACAGCATCGCCCCGCTCACACAGACCAGGCCAGTTTCTGTCTCGCACTTCCCTATTTAGTATTCATGCTGGCCCTCACTTAGTTTAGGCTCCACTTGAATGTTGATTGTAGTAGTATATAAGACTGCCTGTACTATATTGGAGCCCCAATCAATTCTTCTTGGGTCTTCCCTCACAAGGCACCCACATACTAGGAGATTGACTCACCATTCCATTTTGCTTCACTTTTGCTACACTCTACTCCATGCCTCCTAGTGCCTAGCACCTGAGGTCATTTCACCCAGGTATCTGGAAATTCATTTGGAATCACCTAACCATCATCCACAGAATCCTCCAGCATCTCCAAAACATCAATGTCACCATTTCTGCCAAGAAATTCATCCTTGCCACTCCAACTACAATGATTGTCAGTCACAAGTGTACCTCCGAGGGTCATGTCCCACACAACACCAAAATTCAAAAGATTTGTGACTGGCCCAAGTGCCAGAACCTCACCCAAGTCCACAGGTTTTTGGGTACCTGTGGCATAGTTCATATTTTTATTAAAGATTTCGCTTCTATATCCTGTCCTCTTGTTAACCTCACTAGGAAAGGTGTTCTCTTTGAATAGGGAGACAATCAGCAGACTGCAATGACTCATTTGAAGAATGAGATCATTAAATCCCCACCACTCTGGTGCTTAGATTATGAGTCTGGCTGGGAAGTCATACTCGCTGTTGACACCTCCTACATTGCCATAGGGTTCATTCTCTCCCAGGAAGGGGAGGATGGCAAACACTATCCTAACCACTTCTGTTCTATTAGCCTTACTCCAGTTGAGAGCCATTACTCTCAGGCCAAGCTCAAGTTGTATGGACTGTTCTGGGCACTTTGAGCAGTCCAGGTTTTTATCTTTGGTGTTACTAACCTCATAGTAGAAATGGATGCTAAGTATGTCAAGGGTATGATTAACAACCTGGACTTACAATCAAATGTGACCATCAACCAATGGATTGCTGGTATCCTTCTCTTCCATTTTAAGCTTTGTCATATTCCTGCTGAAAAGCATGCTGGCCCTGATGGCCTCTCCAGGTGACCTTGCTCTGAGAATGATCCACCTGAGGATAAGGGTGTCAAGGACTGGCTAGACAATGCCCATTCCTTCACAATTTGCCTTCTTAATGACTGTGCTACCTCCATTCCTACTGGTCATCCTCCACTTCCATACCAGACACTTTCCTCTAATTCTCCAATTTCCCAGAACATCACCGCTCACCCCCTACTTAGTTTCGTATCTGTCTTTGAATCCTGTTCTTTGGTGCTGGATGTAATTCTGGGTTTACATATGATTCCCTGGTCCCTGAAAGCACTTTCTAAGGAGGACTGGATCCATGCTATTCATTCCTTTTTAGAAACCTGAGTCTGACCTGCTGATCTTACTGACACTGCATTTCAGTCATTTATTAATTCAGCTACCAGGTTCTTTATACTTAACAGTTCTCTTTGGCACTGTGAGCAGCATGGATGGCACCAGCTAGTCATACCAGAGAACCAGAGATACAGACTAATCAAGGAGGCCCATAATGACCTCAGACACAAGAGTGTCTTCACAGTTCAGACTCGGCTCCTGCTCAGATTCTGGTGGCCATGCCTTATTGACAATGTCAAATGGTTCATTCAGACCTATCATGAGTGCCAAATTCATCAAATGCACTGTCTCCATATTCTGCCAACCATCCCTATCATCGGGGGACTCTTTCATAAGGTCCACCTTGACACAATGCTGATGCCCTGCTCTGGCAGGTACTGTTTTATCATTCAGGCCTGCTGTGCTCTAACTGCATACCTGGAGTGGTGTATGCTCCAGTCAGAGAACACAGTAGCACTGGCATTCTTTATTTTCAAAGAGATTCTTTGCCAGTGGGGTCTGCTCACCGAAATTGTTACTGACAATGGTCCTGCCTTTGTACAAGCTTTAGATATGCTCGCTATGTGGTATGGAATCAGACACATCTGCATCTCCCCCTACAACTCACAAGCTAATGGCATGGTTTAACAGTGTCATTATGATGTCCAGGAGACCATTGTTAAAAGTTCCCCTGGGGGGGAGTTGTGCTGGCATACTGTAGTGCACTTGGTCTTCTGGGCCAAACAGGTAACTATTTTCCAAACTACTGGACTATCTCCATATTTCATGGTTCATGGTGTAGAACTGCTATTTCCATTCGATATCACTGAAGCTACTTACCTTGTTCCTCTCTCCAATACAGACCCATTATCTTCCTCTGGCTTAATTGCTTGGAGAGTGCAGCAGCTACAAAAGTGCTGTGATGACCTAAAGGCAATTCACAACCATGTTTTCAAAGCTTGGTTTGAATCCATCAAGCATTTCAAAGCCACATACAAGACCTGTATCAAAGACTTTGACTTTTGCCTGGGAAGCTTGGTCTTAGTCCGGAATTTGCAGATTGAGAAAGAGCTAAATTGGAAGATGAAGCCAAGATATCTGTTATGACCTCACTTGCACCCCTATCTTTTTTGCTCCCTTTCTGGCTCTTCCCCTATCCTGGTATTGGTATCAACTCTGGCCCACTTGTTAACAGCATTCACACACCACACAATGGCTGCACCAAGCTGTGTTTACCTTAGTAAGTGGTCCAGATTCCCTTGCACAGCCCCATGACATCACCATTGCACCATATCATGCCATACTAACGTGATCTCGCATCATTGGTGCCCAGGCTGTGCAAGGCAGTGCAGTGACACCCCATGACTCATTCCCAGCCAGTGGTGTAAGTCCCACACTCCCACGTCTACCCTGAAGTACTTGTATGTAGTAATAGGACATCAATATGTACAAACAACCTGTAACTGTATATAAGGCTGGCAATTCAGCCCCGAGATTCTCATTCAAGTTATCTTGGATTTTCCCCTTAGTCCTCAGTTGACACTTGGGCCTCCACTAGCTTTTGTCACCACTTCACTACTTGCTGTCCTACAGCTCACTACCAGCCCCGCCTAGGGGTTGTTTCATTATAACTTGAATCCTTTTTGCTTCACTGTCGCTGTTGCCACCCCGAAGCCTGTCACCAGTAGTGAGCTCCACAGAGTTGTTGGCCGTCATTACTGACAGCCCTCTGCCTCAGTGGACCCAGCCCAGATCTCAGTCCCACATCCTGAGTATGCACTCGACATCGCTGCCCTTGCCGCCAGCACCCGCCTCTTTGTAGAGGAGCACCCCTGCTTATTCACCCAAGTCTTTGACCCCACCTCCACCACTGCACAAAGAGAAAGGAGGTTAGTAGGGGAGTACAGAGAAGTAAAGAAGGAAGAGGAGGAGGACCTAGTATTACCACCCTTGCCTTCCCTGACAGTAAAGCATGAGTTAACCCCACCTGAGTTTGTTGACCCCAATGACCTCAAGGGTTCCTATCGTGACCCCACCTTGCCCAACACCCACCACTGCCTTGACAAAGAGTACCATCGTTGGCAAGAGAACCATGCCCAGTTCTTAGTAGAAGAAGCCCACCTTGCCCATCATGAGAGAATTGCCACAGCAAGAGCTGCCCGCTGCAACGCTGCCACTACCCTTGTCCAACCTGAGAACAGTCCAGGATGCCTTTGCCCTTGCACATCTTTGCACCACCCTCATTCTCTTTAGTCAGCTTCTAGTAGCACCTGCTACTGTTACATCCTCGCTCACGCCCCTATCCTTTCGCCCCTATCTTTTCCCCTATTTCCACTCCCTTTCCAGACAACGATACGATAAGGGGCCCCACTGACTAACAGCATTCACATGCCGCACGACGGCAGCGCCAAGCTGTGTTTACCTTAGTAAGCAATCCAGCCCCTTTGCACAGCCCCATCACATCATAGCACACCATGATGACACATTCTTGCATCATCGGCGCCCAGGCTGCACAAACCTGTGCAATGACTCCCCATGACTCATGCTCGGCCAGTAGCGTAACCTCCTCATTCCCACACTCGCCCTAAAGTACCTAAACGTAGTAGTAACGGCACAATACATACAAATACGTTGTAGACTATATATAGTGGCGCAATTGAGCCCCAGAACCTCATTCAAGTTATTCTGGGTTTTCCCCTTAGTCCTCAGTCAACGCCAGGGCCCCGCTAGCTCCAGTCACACTAGTCATCTCCCTGCTGTCACACAGCTCACTAAGCAGCCCCGCCTAAGGGTTGTTTCATTATAACTCGAATCTATTCTTACTTCGCCATCGCCGCCACCACCCCGAAGACTGTTACTAGTGAGCTTGGCAGAGTCACCGGCCGTCATTACTGACAGCCCTCTGCCCCAGTGAACCCCGCCCAAATCACAGCCCCGCGTCCTGAGTACGCCCTCGACCTCGCTGCCCTCACCGCCAGCACTCGCCTCTTTGTAGAGGAACACCCGCGCCTGTTTGCGCAAGTCTTCAACCCCGCCTCCGCCACCGCACAGAGAGAGAGGAGGTTAGTAGGGGAATATCGAGAAGTGAAAAAAGAAGAAGAGGAGGAGTTAGTACTACCGCCGTCCCCTGCCCCCTCCGTAAAGCGTGAGTCGACGCCGCCCGAGTCCGTCGATCCCAACGACCTCGAGGGTCCCTATCGCGACCCCACCTCGCCCGAGACCCGCCGCCGCCTTGACGAAGAGTACCGTCGTTGGCAGGAGAACCGTGAGAGGTACCTGAGAGAAGAAGCCCGCCTCGCACGCCGCGAGAGAATCGCCGCAGCAAGAGCTGCCCACCGAAACGCTGCTGCCACCCTCGTCCGACTGGATAACGGTCCGGGACGCCTACGCCCTCGCGCATCTCTGCGCCGCCCTTTTTACCTTTAGCCGTCTTATTGTAGCCCCTGCTACAATCCAATTTCATAATCTTCTTTACACTTATCTTCACCTACTTTTAGGTATCCTTCTTGCCCGACTTGTATGATCGTTCAGCTCCTGCTGATCATTTTCACCTTCCTCATTGTCTTTTTCGCCACCCTTTTTACTTACTTTTTACTTCGCCTTCTCTCTCTCGTCGCACGAGAGCTTACCCCTCTCCAGTTCCAAGTAGCTATCCGTGAAGGAGCCTACTCCTTTACCTTCGGATATGAAAGGCAAGCGATCCACGCCGAAGAAGAACAGCCGCAGCAGAATTACGGCTGGTAGCTATTAAATAAAACTTCTCTCCTTCTCCGAGATCCGAGTGACACGATAGGACAACTGTTTATGCAACTCCGACGGAAGGAGGACAAACAGACTCGACCGAGACCAATCAGCCGACCACAGATAACGCCGGTTAGATCCACCCCGTATAAAGCAACAAGGCACCCAGCCGTAATCGAAGAGTACAGAAGAAGAACCTGGGTGATCAGGAATGGAAAAAGAATTCAGATCCCTAAGACACATATAGCCCGCCACTATGTCGGCATCCACTCTCCAAATCCTCGCCGACCCGAACCTCACGTGGGAGGACAAGATTGCAGCCATTGCCACAGAGTTTGCTACACTAACAAAACAGAATCAGCAGCTCTACAACGGATGTATCGAAGAGCAGAAGAAGACCGCCGCTCTGCTGAAAGACGTTGCCGCGCTAGAGCAGACGGTGAGTAACCTAAACAGCGCTGCAGCCGCTGGAGGGAAAGCGGCCAGGAAGGTAGAAGTGTTCGCTGATCCCGGAGATTATGAGGGATCTGTCGCCAAATTCGAAGAATGGTGGGCCAAGATTAAGGCATGGCTCCACACTAACCGGTCGACGATCTTGCCGAAAAGTTATGAAGCGGTAACGGCAGTGCTCTCCCGGTTGAAAGGACCGAAGGCCGGACCCTTCGCCCAGACACGACTTCGCCGCAGACAAAGCTACACGTGGGACGAGCTGGTCCAAGAGATGGAGAGCCTTTTCCGGTCAGTAAATCAGAAGGATTGGGCTGTCGCCCAGTTGGAACAACTCCGCCAAGGCACCCTCCGGACTGATGATTTCTTAGTCCGGTGGGAAGCACTGTATCAGATGGCCGGGATCAATGACAGCCACGCCATCCGCCTTCTCGAACAAAATACTGCCCATCACATTATCCTCCAGATATTCAAGGAAGGTGCGCGAAAGTCCACCCCAGCTGCCTATCTGCAGAATATCCGCGACGTGGGATGCGCTATGGAGGCCCTTACGTTCATCCGGGGCCACCCGCAGCAGTATCAATCCCGCGGGGACCGAATGGAGGTAGACCGGCTCGAGGAAGCCGACGAAGAGGACGTCTTCGCCATAAAGGGAAGCCCCGGGAAGTGTTTCAATTGTAAAGGGACTGGCCACATGGCCCGAAACTGTAAGAAGCCGAAGAACCAATGCCCAGAATGCCACTTTCACGGAGGAGGGCATCGTTTCAGTTGCCGAAGAAGAATGGCCTGAAGGATTGCATTGGCACCCGATGAAGCAAGGGCAGCCCTGGTTGAAGAACAGGATTTTCCCAACGCCGAGAAAGAGCAGAAGGGAAAAGGCAGAGCCTAGGAGACGATCTGGGTGTCTCACGGGCTGATAATACTATTTTCTTGACGGAACTAACCAAACTCGTATCCATGCTGACTACTTTAGTATCTAACGTAACCGGTCTAGGGGGGTCTCCTAGTGAGCCCGGCAGGGACCGAGATACTAAAACTGTGCTTAATTCCCCTAAATCCGTCAAACAAACCCCAGAAGAGCTGAGGATGTATACAAGGGTAATACACAAGGGAAAAGAGATAAAGCTAATCATGCAGATTAAACCTGCGCCTTCGTGCAGATACACCAATGCAGAGGCCCTGATCGACAGCGGGGCAAATCTGATGCTGATTAGTCAGGACTTTGTCCGGAAACACCGAATCCCCACGCTAACCGCCTGCCGGACAATCGTCCTCTGTAATGCCGACGGATCAGAGAATGCCGGAGGAAGGATAACGGAGGAGGTCGAGGTTTACTGCGATCTCAACGGACATAAGGAATTACTCCGGGCGTACGTATCAAACATCGGCAACAATGACCTCATCCTAGGATACCCGTGGTTGAAGGAACACAATCCCCAAATCAACTGGAAGACCGGGCAGGTCCACTTTGTCAATTGCCCAGAGACTTGCAACTATGAGCGGAGTACCAGGGCAATCCACCAACAGGAAATAGGAGAAGCCGGTCATGCAGAAAAAAGAAGTCGAGAGAAGCAAACCAATGACAATGATGAAGAAAAGGGATCGCTAGCACTCGTCCCAAAACCCTATCATTGCTACGGAAAGGTATTCTCCCAGAAGGAGTTGGAGCGGATGCCCCTTCGGAAGCCTTGGGATCATGCAATCGACCTAAAGGACTCTTTCCGACCAAAGAAGGGAAGGATCATCCTGCTAAGCCCACAGGAACAGAAGGAAGTGGATGACTTCATCGACGATCAACTAAGAAAGGGATATATCCGCCCCTCAAAGTCCGAACAGACATCCCCGGTGTTCTTTGTGCCAAAGAAGGATGGTAAGAAACGGATGGTACAGGACTATCAGTATCTTAACGAACACACCATCTGGAATAACTACCCACTCCCCCTGATCTCTCAACTCGTCGATAAGTTAAAAGGAGTATGACTCTTCACCAAGATGGATCTTCGATGGGGATACAACAATGTGCGCATTAAAGAAGGAGATGAATGGAAGGCCGCTTTTGTTTGTCACAAAGGGGCATATGAACCTATGGTGATGTTCTTTGGGCTTTGCAACTCGCCCGCCACCTTCCAGACCATGATGAACGATCTATTCGCGGACATGCCGGATGTGGTGGTATACATCGATGATCTGCTGATCTTCTCGAAGAACTCAGATCCGATCACACATGAGCGAAGGGTTAAAGAGGTGTTAGAACGGCTAGAAAAGAACAACCTCTTCGTTAAACCGGAAAAGTGCAGCTTCTCGGTGACAACGGTAGAATTCTTAGGAATGATTGTCGGACCAACCGGTATTGCTATGGACGAGCAAAAGGTGAAAGCCGTGGTGGACTGGCCAAGCCCAACCACACTCCGACAGAACCGCGCTTTCCTTGGACTAGCTAACTTCTATAGGTGTTTCATCAAAGATTACGCCAAGATCGCGCGTCCCTTGCACGATCTCACGAAGAAGGAAGTGCCCTTTGAATGGACTCCAGAGTGTGAAGAAGCCTTCTCAAAATTAAAGTGATCGTTTACCACGGCCCCCGTGCTCGCCTATCCGGATAATGACTGTCGTTACCGGTTGGAGAGCGATGCCAGTAACCATGCAGTGGGTGCTATTCTCTCAGTTCAGAAGGAAGACCGTTGGCACCCTGTGGCGTTCTCCTCCCATTCCATGACCCCAGAGCAACGAAATTACCCTATCGCCGATAAGGAGATGCTCAGCGTCATATCAGCGCTTGAAGCCTGGAGGCACTATCTGGAGGGGACAACTCACGAGTTCGAGATTTGGAATGATCATCAGAATCTCACCTGGTTTATGACGCGCCAAGACCTCAATAGACGACAAGCCCGGTGGGCCCAATACCTTTCCCGGTTCAATTTCAAATGGTGTCACAAAGCTGGCGCTTTAATGACAAAGGCAGACGCACTATCCCAGAGGTCAGATCTAGTTGCTGAAGGAGAACAAGACAATAAGGGGGTGTTGGTGATTCCCCCGGAACAAGTATGACAGATGAGTGAGGAAGGGCAGGCAGTGGAGGTGACAACCCTGGGAGATGAACTAACCGATGAAATCTCACATAGGACCACACGACTCCCCGAAGCCACTCTCAAGAAGTTAATGGCACAGGGGTATGAGGTTAGAGATCGAGTGCTCAAGAGGGGTGACCGAATCTATGTGCCCCCCGATCTCCGTGTCCGAATCATCACCCTTCACCACAACCATGCTGCTTGCGGTCATCCCGGCGTGCACCGAACCCTGGAACTGCTCGCCCGTTTCTATAGCTGGCCCAGGATGAGAAAAGATGTCGAAGAGTACGTAAAGGTCTGCACATGGTGTGCCCGCGCAAAATCCTCCAACCAATCACTGCAAGGAGAGCTACAACCCTTGCCGGTACCCGACAAACCCTGGGAGGATATCTCCGCGGACTTCATCACCGATCTTCCCCTTGCCAACCAGTACGACGCCATCTTAACGGTGGTAGATCGGTTCTCCAAAGAAGTCGAATTAGTTCCATGCCAGAAGACGTGCACCACATCAGACCTGGCTGATCTCTATCTAACCCACGTATGGAAACATCACGGTCTCCCCCGCTCCATTGTCTCAGATTGGGGCCCCCAATTCGCCACCTCCCTCATGACGTCACTCTATTCCCAATTAGGTATAACTGTAAAAAAGTCCACCGCCCATCATCCTCAGACGGACGGACAGACGGAACGAATGAATAGAGAAGTGGGTTCTTATTTACGAATGTATTGCGCTGAACGACAAAGCGATTGGGCTTGATGGTTACCGCTGGCCCAGTTCTCTATGAACGCGAAGCAGTCGTCTGCTTCAAAGTTCTCCCCTTTCCAGGTCACGCGCACGTATCAGCCCAGGATGGGTGTGGAACCCCGGGATACCAAATCACCTGCCGCCTCGGCGGTGGCACGGGATTACCAACAGATTTTGGATCAGACGAGAGCCAACCTCGAAGCGACCTGCGAGCGGATGACCAGCGAAGAAAATAAACATCGAAGCCCGGCGCCCTCTTACGTCACCAGGGATAAGGTCTGGTTGGCCACGGATAACCTCACCCTTCCCTTTCCCTGCTGGAAGCTCACCGATTGATGGATGGGACCTTTTCCGGTCATCGGGATGAAGGGGCCGAATGCTGTGCATCTCCGCCTCCCTTCCTATATAAAAATACACCCGGTGGTTAACATCTCCCGGACTAAGCCGTACTCACCTCCGCTTCCGTCCCAGCCGGACCCTCGCCCCGGCCCCGCTCTCATCACCGACAATCGCGACGAGGAGTACGAGGTTGACTTCATTCTCGACTCTTGCTCTCGCGGCTGGGGCATCCAGTATCTGGTCCACTGGAAAGGCTATTCCGCTGCTGACCGCACCTGGGAGCCAGCCTCCAACCTCACTCACTGCCCTGATGCCATCCGCGACTTCCATCGCCTCCATTCTGCCGCTCCTCGCCCCGTCACTCGGTCCGTTTTCTCCGCTCTCTTCGCTCAGCCCCTTCCCGTTGCTGCCCCGGAGGTTCAGCTTTAGCAGGGGGGTAGTGTTACGTCCTCGCTCACGCCCCTATCCTTTCGCCCCTATCTTTTCCCCTATTTCCACTCCCTTTCCGGACAACGATACGATAAGGGGCCCCACTGACTAACAGCATTCACATGCCGCACGACGGCAGCGCCAAGCTGTGTTTACCTTAGTAAGTGATCCAGCCCCTTTGCACAGCCCCATGATATCATAGCACGCCATGATGACGCATTCTCGCATCATTGGCGCCTGGGCTGCGCAAACCTGTGCAATGACTCCCCATGACTCATGCTCGGCCAGTAGCGTAACCCCCTCATTCCCACACTTGCCCTAAAGTACCTAAACATAGTAGTAACGGCACAATACATACAAATACGTTGTAGACTATATATAGTGGCGCAATTGAGCCCCAGAACCTCATTCGAGTTATTCTGGGTTTTCCCCTTAGTCCTCAGTCAACGCCAGGGCCCCACTAGCTCCAGTCACACTAGTCATCTCCCCGCTGTCACACAGCTCACTAAGCAGCCCCGCCTAAGGGTTGTTTCAGCTACTATCACTATACCACTTCTTGTTCATGCCTATCTCCACCTACTGATAGGCATTTTCCCATTCCAACCTTTTCCCATCCTTATGATAGTGCAGCTCCTGCTGCTTATACTTATCTTTCTCATCGTTTTCTTTGCCACCCTCTTCACTTACTTTTTGCTTTGACTTCTTTCTCTCGTCACACGAGAGCTCACCCCGCTTTAGTTTCAGATCACCATTAGAGAGGGAGCCTACTCTTTTACCTTCAGGTACAAAAGACAGGCTATCCACGCTGAAGAAGAACAGCTGCAGCAGAATTATGGCTGGTAGTTATTAAATAAAAACTTCTTCTCCCTTTTAACCCCAAGTGACAATGATAGGACAACTGTTTATGTGACTCCGACAGAAGGAGGACAAACAGAGACAACCAAGACCAATCAGCTGACCACAGATAACGCCAGTTAGATCTATGTCATATAGAGCAACAAGGCACCCAGCCGTAATTGAAGAGTACAGAAGAAGAACCTGGGTGATCCGTGACAGAAAGAGAATCCACATATTGAAAACACACCTAGCCCAACATTATGTCACAGACCACACTCCAAATCCTTGGCGACCCAAACCTCACACTGGAGGACAAGATTGCTGCTGTTGCATTAGAGTTTACGATGCTGACCAAACAGAATCAGCAGCTCTACAATGGATGTATCAAAGAACAGAAGAAGACCACCACCCTACTGAAAGACGTGGCTGCCTTAGAACAAACTGTGACCAATCTCAACAGTGCTGTGGCTGCAGGAGGTAAGGTGACCCGAAAAGTTGAAGTCTTCATGGACCCTGGAGACTATGAAGGATCGGTTGCCAAGTTTGAGGAATGGTGGGCCAAGATCAAAGCATGGCTCCATACCAACCGGTCCACTGTCCTCCCTAAGAGTTATGAAGCAGTGACCACAGTCTTATCCTGGCTGAAAGAACCAAAAGCCGGACTGTTTGCTTAGACATGCCTCCGACAAGACCAGACCTATACCTGGGATGAGCTTGTCCAAGAGATGGAAAGCTTATTCCACTCCATCAATCAGAAGGACTGGGCCATCATCCAACTCGAACAGCTCCAGCAAGGCACCCTCTGCACCGACGATTTCCTAGTCTGGTGGGAAGCACTCTATCAGATGGCCAGCATCGATGACAGTCATGCAATCTGACTACTCAAACAGAATATGGCCTGATACATTATCCTACAGATCTTTAAGGAAGGAGCCCGAAAGTCTACTCTGGCAGACTATTTACAGAACATCTGTGATGTGGGATGCACTATGGAAGCTCTCATGTTCATAAGAGGATGACCCCAGAGTTATCAACCCCATGGAGATTGAATGGAGGTAGACCGCTTTGAAGAAATGGATGAGGAAGATGTCTTTGCCATCAAAGGAAGTACTGGCAAGTGCTTCAACTGTAAGGGCACAGGGCATATGGCCCAAAACTGCAAGAAGCTGAAGAATCAATGCCTGGAGTGCCACTTTCATGGTGGAGGACACCAGTTTCACTGCAAGAGAAGGCAAATGCGAAGGATTGCCCTAGCAACAGATGAAGCAAGGGCTGCGCCAGTTGAAGAACAGGATTTTCCCAATGCCAAGAAAGAGCAGAAGGGAAAAGGCAGAGCCTAGGAGACAATCTGGGTGTCTCACAGGCTAATAATAACTTCCTGGTGGAACTAACTAAGCTCGTGACTGTACTAACAACCCTAGTATCTAATGTAGCCAGTCTAGGGGGGTCTCCTGGTGAGCCTGGCAGGGACTGAGATACTAAACCTGTGCTTAATTCCCCTAAATCCACCACCAAAACCCCAGAACCCCAGAAGATGTACACGAGGGTAATTCATAAAGGAAAAGAAATAAAACTGACAGTACAGATCAAACCCTCAACCGAGAGGCATTACATCAATGCAGAAGCACTGATTGACAGCAGAGTGAACCTAATGCTCATTAACCAGGACTTCATGTGGAAAAATCGCATCCCTATGCTGACCACCTGCTGAACAATCATTGTACACAATGCAGACAGTTCCGAGAACACCAGAGGATGAATCATGGAGGAAGTAGAAGTGTACTGCAGCATTAATGGACATTGAGAACAACTCTGGGCATATGTATCTAACATCGGAAACAATGACATCATCCTAGGATATCTGTGGCTTTGAGAGCACAACCCCCGGATCAATTGGAAGACTGGGCGAATCCACTTTGCAGACTGTCCTGAGACCTGCAACTACCAGAAAGAAGCCTGGGAGGTCCATGGACAAGAGATTGTGGAGGTTGCGCATGCTGAGCAGTGGAGTCAGGAGAAAAAAGAACAAGGTACCCTGAAGTCTGAGGATGCCCTGCAGCTTATACCAAGGGTGTATCACTGGTATCAGCATGTGTTCTCGCAGAAGGAATCAGAACATGTGCTGCTGAGGAAACCATGGGATCATGTGATAGAACTTAAGGAAACCTTCAAGCTGAAGAAGGGGTGGATCATTCCCCTTATCCTGGCCAAACAGAAGGAGGTTGAAGATTTCATTGACAATCAGCTGCGAAAGGGGTATATCCATCCATCAAAGTCTGAGCAGACATCGCCAGTGTTCTTTGTCCCAAAGAAGGATGGATGCAAAAGAATGGTTCAGGACTATTGATACCTAAACAAACACACCATCCACAATAACTATCCCCTTCCCCTTATTTCCCAGCTTGTCAACAAACTAAAGGAAGCCAGACTCTTCACTAAAATGGATCTCTGGTGGGGCTATAACAATGTTTGAATTAAAGGAGATGAATGGAAAGCGGCCTTTGTCTGTTACAAGGGGGCTTATGAACCAACAGTGATGTTCTTCAGTCTCTGTAATTCACCAGCCACCTTTCAGATGATGATGAATGACCTCTTTTCAGACATGCCTGAGGTAGTGGTCTATATCAATGATCTACTTATCTTCTCTCAGGACGGTAACCAATGGGCCCATGAACGAAAAGTCGCAGAGGTGTTGGAACAACTAGAAAGGAACAACCTATTCATCAAACCTGAAAAGTGCTCCTTCTCGGTCATGACAGTTGAGTTCCTTGGGATGATAGTAACCCCTGAAGGGATTAGAATGGACTCTGGAAAGGTAAAAGCCATAGTCGAATGGCCCTCACCAACCACCCTATGACAAACACAGGCTTTCCTTGGACTCACCAACTTCTACTGATGCTTCATCAAAGACTATGTGCAGATCACCAATCCACTTCATGATCTGACAAAGAAGAATATTGCATTTGAATGGACTGAGGGATGCAAGACTGCATTCAGGGAGCTAAAGCAGCGCTTCACCACCGCCCTGGTGCTAGCATACCCAGACAACGACTGTTACTACTGGCTCAAGAGCGACGCTAGTAACTACGTGGTTGGAGCAGTATTATCGGTACAAAAGGAAGACTGATGGCACCCCATTGCTTTCTCTTTCCATTCCATGACACCAGAGCAGTGCAACTACCCCATCACCAATAAAGAGATGTTGAGTGTCATATCTGCACTAAAAGAATGGAGGCACTATTTGAAAGGAACTCAGCATGAATTTGAGATCTGGAATGATCATCAAAACCTTGCCTGGTTCATGATATAACAAGACCTAAATCAATGCCAAGCCCAATGGGCCCAATATCTGTCACACTTCAATTTCAAATGATGCCATAAAGCAGGAACCTTGATGGCAAAAGCAGATGCCCTCTCTCAATGATCTGACTTATCCAGTAGCAGTGAGGAGGATAATAAGGCAGTCTTGGTAATACCTCCCGAACAGATCTGACAAGTGGTGAAAGATACAGAAGTGATAGAGGTAACCTCTCCTGGGAAGGAACTCACTGATGAGATTTCACACAGAACGATGTGTCTCCCTGAAACCACCCTCAAGAAGTTGAGGGCACAAGGGTACAGTGAGCAACAAAACCATTGCAATGTCTAACCCCAACACAGTGCGCGAAGCGCACCGCAATCACCCCTGGGAATTTCGCTTAGCTGTAGTAGAGACAAACAAAGTACAAACAAATAGCTACAAA
>JBBPTI010000193.1:0-19640 GCA_038093995.1 Tylopilus aff. callainus | reverse complement strand
AGTGTACAAATAGATACAAACCCTGTAACAGTATATAAACCCTAGCCGCTATCCCTCAAGACCCCAGCTTATCATTGATGGGTAGTGGCTACTACAGCTACTAGACCTAGACCCACAATGCCGCTGTATTACTAGGGTCTTGAAGGCTATCGACTAGGCTCTTGTATAAACGCCTATTGCCTTCCCCGTTCATATTGTACGATCTTAAGACCAATAAACAGCCAGGCTCCCCTTGAAGACACGTTGCAACTCTCACCATCGCCATCGGCATTCGCCACTACTAGCCCTAGGCTTGACAGCTCAGGCTCGAGTTGTTTCACCAGGCACCAGACCATGGTAGAGTAAAGACCTGATTACCCAGCTACTGATGCCGGCCGCAGCACTTAGGCAATCTGCAGTCACAATGGTGCCATATGCCACCACCTGCCCTCATGCCAATAGCGATACTCGCGCATCACATGCCATAGTATGCCATCCATTCTCACTCTAATGGCATTAATCTCACGATGGCACCATTGCTCGCCACTCCTTCCCACTCCAGTAGTGTTTAGCCTGCAGCATCACCTCCATTGCATGGACCAGGCCAGTTTCTGCCTTGTACTTCCTTATTTAGTATCTTGCCCTGCCCTCACTTACTTTAGGCTCCGCTTGAATCCCATTTGTAGTAGTATATAAGACCGCCTGTAAATTATCGGAGCCCCAATCAATTCTTCTTGGGTCTTCCCTCACAAGGCACCCACATACTAGAAGATTGACCTATCTTCCCGTTCTGCTTCACTTTGCTACTCGCCCCCTTGTGCACTGCACCCAGGGCATTCGTCTTGCTTCATTCCACTCAATGCCTCCTTGTGCCTTGCACCTGAGGTCGCTTCATTAAGAATTGATTTCCCTCTTCACTGCTGTCACCATTGTCAACTGCCCCAAAGGCCCCACCCATCACCAACCCTTGTGCTATCAGTAAGCAGAGCAGAGCCCGCATCCCCCTTATTGATGTGGAAGGACACTAGTGAATGGTACATGTGCCAAGTCGGCCCCTGCTGTTGTAGTTGGCAGCTCAACAGGCAGACACTGTCTAGTAGTCGCCCCTCACCCAGTCCACCCCATCAACCTCAACCTTCTTGCCACCGTCACTTCCTGCCTTGAAGCTGATGCCACCACTGCTGTTGAGAGAGAGCAGAGAGAGCTGTGGGAAGAGATTGACCAGGCAATCACAGACTTTGCTGCAAGGTCAAGGGCATCAGATACGCCCACACTTGTTTATCCCCCATCCCCAATCGCTGACATCGACCTGAACGACTTCATTCCCCCCACACCACCTATCCCTTCACCATCTACTCTTCGCTGGCTCATTGCCAAAGCCGAAGAACAAACCTGCTGCTACAAGGAGTACACAGCCCGCATAGAAGCCCAGCTCGCTGCTCCCCTTCCCCCATCACCTGACTACCGCGCCTGCTGTAGGCTGGATCACCTTCACCACCCCTTCCATTTCATGCCATTCCACTCGCACCTGAGACAGTCCGGGACATCCAGTACCGTACTGGTGCACAGTCTCAACAAGCCAGGCTGCCTCTGCCCAAGAAACCTTCTGAAGCAGCCCAGCAAGTTCCTCTAGCTTCCCTTTTTGTACTTACATCTTTGTGCCTCCCTCCCTTTTTAGTGTTAGCCTTCACTTCCAAGGATGTTCCCACTTTTCTTTTGGTATTCCCTTTTAGCTTCTTGTTTTATTTCTTTCTTGTTACTTGTGTTTTGCATTTATCGTCTTCTCACCCATGTTCAGTTTGATCACAATATCCTTTTGATTTCTTTACAGTTACCTACAGGCGAATACTCCCTCATCATCTCCACACCCACTGGCACATGAGGCCGCAACTTCAGATACGAGAACACACCTACCAACTGGGCAGAGTCAGCACCCTAGGATGACTGGTAGTTAATCCACACAGATTCAATTGAACTAAAGTTCCTGGCTCTAGCTATAGGGGGATTACTTAGCAAGCCAAGAGAATGCTGCATGCATCCTGAAGGAAGAGTAATCAGGATCCTCAACAGGCCACGTCCAGGAGACTACCGAGATCAGAAGACCGTAGTCTGCGCAAGACCTCTAGCACCACTTCCATTTGAAAGGCCCAGCCACAGCTGGTATAAGAGACACAAGGCGCCAGTAATCAAGAAAGAAGTCTGCTTTCAGTATGTTGCAGGTACTCCTTGATACCATCGCAGACCCCACTATTCCTCTACCAGACAAACTCACTGCCATTGTGGCCAAGTTCACCACTGTCACCACTCAGAATATCCAACTCACTCAATCACTGCACACGTCCAACAACAAGATTATCCATCTCGAGCAGCTAGTGATGGTAGGCCAAGCCACAGTAGCCACTCTCCAGGGTCAAGTCGCAGCAGCGGGCCCTCCAGGTACCTCGAAGAAAGTTGAGCTGTTTGCAGATCCGGGCAAATATGATGGATCCATTAGCAAATTTGAAGAATGGTGGGCCAAGATGAAAGCATGGCTCCGCATCAATGTGCACATTGCCCCCACAGGAAGTTATGAAGCAGTTGTGGCAGTACTATCCCGGCTCAAAGGACCCAAAGCCGGCCCCTTCGTGCAAACATGCCTTGCTCAGGGCAACGCATACTTTTGGAAGGACTGTGAGGCTGAAATTGAAGGTCTTGAAACAACTCGAGCCGGAGCTGTCAAGCCTAGGGCTAGTAGTGGCGGATGCCGATTGCGATGGTGAGAGTTGTTATTGTGTCGTCAAGGGGAGCCTTGCTGTGGTCGAGGGTCTTACTGGTTGAACTAATAAGAGTGGGGAAGGCAATAGGCATTTATGCAGCAGCCTAGTCGATAGCCTTCAAGACCCTAGTGGTGCAGCGGCATTGTGGGTCTAGGTCTAGTAGCTGTAGTAGCCACTACCCATCAATGATAAGCTGGGGTCTTGAGGGATAGCGGCTAGGGTTTATATACTGTTACAGGGTTTGTACCTATTTGTACACTATTACTACATATGGTCCGTTAAGGGCCGGCTTAGTTACCATATATGGTCTGCGGAGTTCATGGGTCTCTGTGGGTCAAGGAAATGTCTTGGTCCGTGCGAGCGGATCTATGCTCGGGGCGGTGCGCGGCTATGCAGGGCTGTACGGCGTAAGGCGTAGGCTGTGGTGCGGGTGAATGGCCTTTGGTCATGAGTCCATATGAGTCATGCCGGTGTCTATGCGCGAGTATCGCTATAGGCCGAGGTAGGAGGGCAGTGCGATGGTGAGCGATTGCGTGACTATGGCGCAATATGGCGTGATGCGGGACTGCGGAGTGGGACCGGGGAATGCGGAGTGCCGAGGGTACTATCAGGACTAAGGGTTGCAATGCGGTGACATACCGTTGGCGAGTCCGGAGGGCGAAAGCCATTGGGTGAGCCTATCCGAGGGTGTAAGCCGTGTAGTGGTGAATGCGTGCAAGTGCCGTGTATGCCGGGCAACTGCTAAAGGAGTCCGTGGTCTCTATACCTCAGGGTAGCCATGTCTACGAGTGCTGTAGTCTGTCACTAGCGGAGCCGTGCCTGTCCGAGGCACGAGGGCTGTGCCGAGTGGCTATGCGAAGGGTCTGGATCGTATCACATGTGGGTCATGTGGCTGGTGTGAGACTGTGCCGCGAGGCATCGCTGATAGATCATGTGTCGTCAGGTGACCATGGGACTGTAGGTCACATGCAGGGAGCCGGAGTAGGGATGAAGGCGAGTGGCGACTTATAAGGTGACGAGGGGCGAGGAGCACTGTATCGTTGGGCATCGTAGGGGTGCTGGAATGGTAGCGAGGGAGTGCAAGCAACTGAGCTAAGGGCCAAAGAAAGGAAAAAGAGTAACGTGGGCCCGTGCGTAGCATCGAGTGCGGCGTGATCGTAACAGGTCTCTTCTATGCCGCCAATTAGAAAGACTGGGCATGCCGCCAGCTGGAGGAGTTCAAGCAGCAGAACATGCAGACAGATGACTTCTTAGTCCACTGGGAAGCCCTATACCAGCAAGTGCAGATCGACGACATGCATGCGGTCTGCCTCCTGGAACAAAACACAGCCTGCCACATCATCCTACAGATCTTCAAAGAAGGAAAGCACCAGGACAAACCAGTGCTCTATTTGGACCACATTAGGAAGACCGGATGTGCAATGGAAGTGCTCGGCTTCATAAGGGGGTACGAAAGGAAGGCCCCTACGAGGATTAGCAGTCAAGGGTTAGCACGGGAGAACACTGAAGAAGATGTATACGCCCTCCCAAGCAGCGACACCTGCACCAAGTGCTTCAATTGCAAACAGACCAGCCACAGGATTCAAGAATGCCAGAAGCCCAAGATCAATCAATGCCCAGCCTGTAAGTTTGTTCATGGTGGGCATAGCGCTTACTGCACCAAAAGGAAAACGCTGTGGAGGATACCGCTAGCAGAAGATGAAGAACCGACCAGGCCCAAAGTGCTGGTTAGGATTGCCAAGTTGGCTGAAGAAATACACAAAAGGAACAACCTGGAGATGGGTTTGGATTTTCCAATTGAAGGATCCCAGATGAAGGGAAAAGGCAGGGCCTAAGGAACATGTCGGGTGTTCCAAAGGCTGGTAAGATTCCAACCAAGCATGCCCCTATCACCCATGTTATCATCTCTAAAGACCGAGAATGGTGTATTCCCCTTAGATTGCCCAGTCTAGAGGAGTCCACTCCCCAGTGGCTCAGCGGCAACCATGAACCAAATGCCATGCTTAATTCCTCTAACAAGTATATTCCCCCACACGCGCGCAAAGAAATCCTGATTAACCCCCCACAGATTTGCATACTAGGGCAGCAAAAAAGAAAAGAGATACTAATGAAGGTTCAGATCAAGACCCACACCGGTGACTTCATACCAGTGTCCGCTTTGCTCAACAGCAGCACCCAGTCCTCATTTATACACTGAGAGTATGTCCGCCAAAACTGTATCCCTACTGAAGAACTTCCACAGCCCATATATGTCTACAATGCTAATGGAACCCTGAACAAGGTGGGGCCTGTAACCCATGTGGCCACAGTCCTATTGGAATACCAGGGTCATGTGGAAAAGACCCGGGTAGAGGTAACCAACTTAGGAAGCAAAGATCTGATCTTGGGATATACATGGCTAAAAGAGCACAATCCACAGATCAATTGGAAGACCGGCACAGTCTATATGCCAGATTGCCCAGAGTTATGCAACTATTCCGGAGTATTGCGGGTTATCTGCAGAGCTGAAGAACTAGAAGTCCAGGTCGCCGAGGAGCAACAGCACACTGGAAAACAGCAAGAAGGAAAAACTCCCTGAGAGTTAGTACCCCTGGTGTACCACTGCTACCTCAAGACCTTTGAACAAAAGGAGTCTGAGCGGATGCCAGTCCAAAAGCCATGGGACCACACCATTGAGTTGAAGGACACTTTCGCCCCAAAGAAGGGCTGCAACATCCCGCTTAGCCCCCAAGAGCAAAAGGAAGTAGACGACTTTGTGGATGAGCAGCTTGCCAAAGGGTATATCCGGCCCTCCAAGTCTGAACAAACCTCCCCAGTCTTCTTTGTGTCAAAGAAAGATGGTCGAAAGCGCATGATACAAGACTACAGGTACCTCGACGAGCATACGGTCTGCAACAACTACCCATTGCTGCTCATCGCCCAGCTAATCGACAAGCTTCACACCGCTCGCCTTTTCACCAAAATGGATCTCTGTTGGGGCTACAACAATGTTCGGATAAAGAAAGGAGATGAATGGAAGGCCGCCTTCACCTGCCATCACAGCACATTCGAGCTGCTAGTTATGTTCTTCAGGTTATGCAACTCGCCAGCAACCTTCCAAACCATGATGAACAACATCTTCACCAATATGGCTGAAAACATCATGGTGTATATTGATGACCTCCTGATCTTCACCCCAACCAATGACCAGAAAGCCCATGAGGCAATAGTTCTAGAGGTTCTCAAGCGGTTAGAAGAAAACGACCTCTTCATTAAACTGGAAAAGTGCACCTTCAGAGTAAAGGAATTGGAATTCCTCAGAATGATCGTAGGAGTAAACGGAGTAAGCATGGACCCAAGCAAAGTCACTGCCATAAAGGAATGGCCGGTACCGACCACAGTCCAAGGAGTCCGGGCCTTTCTAGGCATGGCCAACTTCTACTGCTGCTTCATACAAGATTTCGCCCATATCGTGCAGCCTCTCCATGACCTAACCAAGAAAGACGAATCCTTCTGCTGGACCAAGCAGTGCCAGGCGGCCTTCAACTGCCTTAAAGAGACCTTCACCACTGCTCCAGTCCTAGCCTACCCAGACCACAACAAGAAGTACCGACTTGAGTGCAATGCCTCCTCCTATGCAACTGAAGGGGTCCTATTGGTAGAAGAAGACGAGAAGTGGCACCCCATAGTCTATGCCTCGCATGCAATGACCCCGGAAGAGTGCAACTATCCCATAGTCAACAAAGAGATGCTGAGTGTGATTAGGGGATTGGAAGATTGGCGACACTACTTGGAAGGGGCTGAGCAGCAGTTTGAGGTATGGAATGACCATGAGAACCTCAAGTGGTTCATGACCTGCCAAAACCTCAATCGAAGACAAGCCTGCTGGGCCCAATACCTCTCCCATTTCAATTTCAAGTGGTACCACAAGTCTGGCACAACCATGGGGAAAGCTGATGCTTTGTCAAGAAGAGAAGATCTAGCAGTTGGAGATGCAGAAGACAACCACGATGTAGTGGTGATTCCCCCTGAGCAGATACAGGTTCGATGGACCAAGGGTAAGAGTCCAAGGAAGTCCGAAGAGGCCGAAACTGGAGAGAGCATGACCAAGGAAGCAATGGTCTTGCACCATTCTGGGGACAGACTGACAGATCAGATTTCACACGAGACTATCAAGCTCCCTGCTCCAGTGCAGAAGAGGCTAGAAGGGCAGGGTTATCACATCAAGGATGGTTGCCGAATGAAAGATGGCAAAGTATATGTGCCCCCCGCTTGTAGGCCCGAGGTACTCCACCTCCACCACGACGCACCAGTGGCTGGCCACCCCGGGGTTGCATGAACTGTGGAGTTACTCCAGTGGCACTACAACTGGGCTTCCCTAGCCATCAATGCTGCTGACTATGTGAAAAGATGTCCAAGGTGCGCCCAAGTCAAGCCCTCCAACAAACCACCTGCAGGGCCCCTTCAGCCACTACCCATCCCCTCAGGGTCCTGGCAAGATATCTTGGTCAACTTCATCACCGGACTCCCTCTATCCAACTCATACACCACCATTCTTACGGTCATGGACCGCTTCTCCAAAGTGGTTGAACTTGTCCCTTGCGACTCCACCTGCACCTCTCTTGACCTAGCTGATATCTACCTGCACCATGTCTGGAAGCACCATGGTCTCCGAAGTCCATTGTCTCGGACCAGGGCCCTCAGTTTGCTTCACACCTCATGACCAATCTCTGCTGACAGCTTCAGATTGACCAGCGGCTCTCCACAGCATACCACCCACAGACCAACAGACAGACCGAGCGGATGAACCGAGAGGTAGGGCAGTATCTCCAGACCTATTGTGCAGACCACCCGGACTCTTGGAGCGACTGGCTCCCCCTCACGCAATTTACCATTAATTCCAGAGTGTTGTCCGCCTCCAGCAAGTCCCCCTTCCAGCTCACCTGCACATACACCCCAGTTCTCAGAATTGAACCTACCATCACGAAATCCCCCACTGCTGATAACCTTGCCAATCAGTATGCGAATCATCTGGTGGAAGCCCGAGAACAGCTTCAGGCCTCGCAAGATACAATGAAGCAAGCAGCCACCAGTAAGCATTCTCCGGCCCCCTCCTACTCCATTGGGGATAAGGTTTGGCTCTCCACCGAGCACCTCTCGATTCCAGGCTGCCTGAAGCTTACTGATCGCTGGATCAGGCCATTTCCCATTATCAGTCTCATCAGTCCAAATGCAGTCCGCCTCAACCTCCCCTCCTTTTATCGTATTCACCCAGTTCTCAACATCTTGCGGGTCAAACCCTTCATAGCCCCGCTCCCCGGTCAGCACCCTCCTACCCTCAATCCCTCTTCCCTGGCTGCTGACCCCACTATCCTTGAATACGAGGTCGAGTATATTGTCGACTCCCGCCTGGCTGGCTGCGGCCTTCAGTATTTAGTACATTGGAAGGGGTATGATATCTCCAAACAAACTTGGGAATCCCAGTCTAACCTGGTGAACTCCCTCGATGTGCTCGCCACCTTCCACCGTGCCCACCCTTCCACTCCTCGTCCTGTCTCTTACTCCGCCATTCGTGCCATTTTCTCTTCTGCCCATTTGGAATCTGGGCCTTAAGGAGGGGGTTGTGTTATGCTCATGGCTATGCTACATTCCATTCCCTCCTACATTGCCTTCTTTAGCCACTTTGACCCATGCTACAGCGCTGCAACTCAGTAGTGCCCGAGTCCCATTCCCACACTGGTAAGCACAGTAGCCGCAGCATTCCAGGCACCAGACCACAGTAGAGTAAAGACCTGATTACCCAGCTACTAATGCTGGCCGCAGCACTTAGGCAATCCGCAGTCACAATGGCGCCATATGCCGCCACCCACCCTCACACCAATAGCAATACTCACGCATCACACACCATAGTATACCATCTGTTCTCACTTCAATGGCATTAATCTTGTGATGGCACCATCACTCACCACTCCTTCCCACTCCAGTAGCGTTTAGCCTGCAGCATCACCTCCATTGCATGGACCAGGCCAGTTTCTGCCTTGTACTTCCTTATTTAGTATCTTGCCCTGCCCTCACTTACTTTAGGCTTTGCTTGAATCCCATTTGTAGTAGTATATAAGACCACCTGTAAATTATCGGAGCCCCAATCAATTCTTCTTGGGTCTTCCCTTACAAGGCACCCACATACTAGAAGATTGACCCATCTTCCCATTCTGCTTCACTTTGCTACTTGCCCCCTTGTGCGCTGCACCCGGGGCATTCATCTTGCTTTATTCCACTTGACGCCTCCTTGTGCCTTGCACTCAAGGTTGCTTCACTATTCCCTCAGTATCACCTTCCTTGCATGGACCAAGTTCCTATTGTGTTCACCTTTCCTTACCAGGTAACCTAACTGGCCCTCACATAGTCTAGGTGGAGACCAAACTTAGATACCATGTAGTATATAAACCTGCCCTCAGCATAGTGGAGCACCAATTGATTCTTTCTGGGTCTTTTCTCAAAGGGCACCTACTATAAGAAGGATGATTACCTTTGTCTATGCTCCACTACCCTTCTGCTACATGACCAAAGGTACCTAAGTGCCCAAGGTTGTTTCAAAGGCAAGGATAGGCTAGTAAGGGTGAAAAAGTGTAGTAGAGCCTGAGCAAGGCATAGAAAACTGCTGAAGTGTAACAATAGTGACATCCATTCACACCACCAGCACCCAGCTATGCAAGGCAGTGAACTCCTCATGACTCATTCCTAGCCAGTAGCATAATCTCCTCACTTCCACATCTACTCTGAAGTTCATGTAGAGATATACTCAGTACTGTTACAACCTTGCGTGCGCACCTGTCCTTTCGTTTCCTTTCTCAGACTTCCCCCTATTCTGGTACTGGTACTGCTCTCAGCCTGCCTAACAGCATTCACACACCACACAATGGCTGCATAAAGCTATGATTACCTTAGGAAGCGGCCCAGACTTCTTACACAGCCCCATGACATCATCATCACGCCATATTGTGCCACGATGGCACAATCTCACACCATCAGCGCCTGGGCTGCGCAAGGCAGTGCAGTGACTCCCCATGACTCATTTTCAGCCAGTGGCGTAAGTCCTGCACTCCCACATCTACCCTGAACTCTCCATAAGTAGTATATTGTACCAAGCACGTACAAACACCTGTAACAGTATATAAAGGCTGCCAATGTAGCCCCAAGATCCTTATTCAAGTTATCTTGGGTTTTCCCCTTAGTCCTCAGTTGACGCCTGGGTTCCCACTAGCTCTAGTCATCCCCACTACCTGCTGTCATACAGCTCACTATGCAGCCCCACCTAAGGGTTGTTTCATTATAACTCGAATCTCTTTGCTTCACTGTTGCCATCACCATTCCGAAGCCCATCATCAGTGAGCTACACAGAGTCATTGGCCATCATTACTGACAGCCCTCTGCCCTAGTGAACCCAAGTCAGATCTCCGTCCCACATCCTGAGTATGCCCTTGATGTTGCCACCCTTGCTGCCAGTGCTTGCCTCTTTGTAGAGGAGCACTCCTGCCTATTTGCGCAAGTTTTCGACCCTGCTTCCGCCGCCACACAGAGAGAGAGGAGGTTAGCAGGGGAATATAGAGAAGTAAAGAAGGAAGAGGAGGTCAAGTTAGTACTACCACCCTCACCTTCTCCCACTATAAAGCGTGAGTTGACCCCACCTGAGTCCATTGACCTGAATGACCTTGAGGGTCCATACTGCAACCCCACATCGCCCAACACCCGCCGCCACCTTAACGAAGAGTACCATCATTGGCAAGAGAACCGCACCTGGTTCTTAGTAGAAGAAGCCTGCCTCGCCTGTCATGAGAGAATCGCCGCAGCAAGAGCTGCCCACTGAAACAACCTCGGGCACAAAGGCAAGGAGGCATCAAGTGGAGCGAAGCAAGACAATGGTCCTGGGTGCAGCGCACAAGGGGACAAGTAGCGAAGTGAAGCAAAATGGAGAAATGGATCAAACTCCTTATAAGCAGGTGCCTTGTGAGGAAAGACCCAAGAAGAATTGATTGGGGCTCTGATAATTTACAGGTGGGTTTATATACTACTACAAATGGGTTTCAAGCAGAGCCTAAGGTAAGTGAGGGCAGGCCAAGATACTAAATAAGGAAGTGCAAGGTGAAAATTGGCCTGGTCCATGTGAGCAGGGCGATGCTGAGGGTTAAATGCTACTGGAGTGGGAAAGGGTGGCGAGCGATGGTGCCATCGCAAGGTTAATGCCATTAAAGTGGGAACAGGTGGCATACTATGGCATGCGATGCGCAAGTATCGCTATTGGTGTGAGACCAGATGGCGACAGATGGTGCCATTGCAACTGTGGATTGCCTAAGTGCTGCGGCTGGCATCAGTAGCCAGGTAAGCAGGTCTTTACTCTACCGTGGTCTGGTGCCCGGATGCTGCGGCTACTGTGCTTACCAGTGTGGGAAAGAGGCTCAGGCAATACTGAGACACAGTGCTGTGGCGTGGGTCAAAGTGGCTAAAGAAGGCAATGTAGGAAAAGAATGGAATGTAGCGTAGCCATGAGCATTACACAACCCCCTCCTTAAGGCCCAGATTCCAGATGGGTGGCAGAGAAAATAGCGCAAATGGCGGAGTGAGAGACAGGACGAGAGGCAGAAGGGTGGGCATGGTGAAAAGCAGCGAGGGCGTCCAGAGAGTTAGTAAGGTTGGAGCAGGGTTCCCAAGTGCGTTCGGAAATATCATACCCTTTCCAGTGGACCAGGTACTGAAGGCCATGGCCAGCCAAGTGGGAGTCAACAATATACTTGACCTCATATTCAAGGGTAGTGGGGTCAGCAGCCAGGGAAGAGGGATTGGGGATAGGAGGGTGCTGACTGGGAAGCGGGGCTATGAAGGGCTTGACCCGCGAGACATTGAGGATGGGATGAATACGATAGGAGGTGGGGAGGTCGAGGTGGAGCATGTTTGGACTGACGAGACCGATAATGGGGAACGGCCTGATTCAGCAATCAGTGAGCTTCGGGGAACCCGGAATAGAGAGGTGCTCGGTGGATAACCACACCTTATCCCCAATAGAGTAGGAGGGGGCCAGAGAATGCTTACTGGTGGCTGCTTGCTTCATTGTATCCTGCGAGGTATGGAGATGCTCCTGGGCTTTGGCCAAGTGGTTGGCATACTGGTTGGCTAGGTTATCGGCGGTGGGGGACTGGGTAACGGTGGGCTCTATTCCGAGAACTGGGGTGTAAGTGTGGGTGAGCTGGAAAGGGGACTTGCTGGAGGCGGATGAGACTCTGGAGTTAATGGTGAACTGCATGAGGGGGAGCCAATTGCTCCAAGAGTCTGGGTGGTTCGCACAGTAGGTCCGGAGGTATTGCCCTATCTCGCAATTCATCCATTTGGTTTGCCTGTCAGTCTGTGGGTGGTATGCAGTCAAGAGCCACTGGTTGATCTGGAGTTGGCGGCAGAGATCCGTCATGAGGCGTGAAGCAAATTGGGGGCCTCGGTCTGAAACAATGGATGTAGGGAGGCCATGGTGTTTCCAGACGTGATGTAGGTAGATATTGGTGAGATTGAGGGAGGTGCAGGTGGAGTTGCATAGAACGAGCTCGATCACTTTGGAGAAGCGGTCAATGACAGTTAGTATGGCAGTGTATGAGTTGGAGAGAGGGAGTCCAGTGATGAAGTCAACTGAGATATCCTACCAGGGCCCCGATGGAATGGGCAACAGCTGAAGGGGCCCGGCTGGCGGTTTATTAGATGGCTTGACTTGGGTGCACCTCGGACATCTCTTCACATAGTCGGCGGCGTCGATGGCTATGGAGGCCCAATCATAGTGCCGCCGGAGTAGCTCCACGGTTCATGCAATCCCGGGGTGGCCGGCCACTGGTGTGTCGTGATGGAGGCAGAGTACCTTGGGTCTGCAGGCGGGGGGTATGTACACTTTGCCATTCTTCATTTGGCATCCATCCTCGATGTGATACCCCTGTCCTTCTAACCTCTTCTGCACCGGGGCTGGAAGCTTGATGGTCTCATGCGAGATCTGGTCTGTCAATTGATCCCCGGAATGGTGTAGGACTGTTGCTTCCTCGGTTACTCCTTCTTTTGCCTTCCTGGCATCCTTCATCGGCTTGCTCTGCTGGACCTGTATTTGTTTGGGGGGAATTACCACCACATCGTGGTTGTCCTCAGCATCTCCAACCGCTAAATCTTCTCTCCTGGACAGTGCATTGGCTTTCTCCATGGTCGTGCCAGACTTGTGGCACCACTTGAAATTGAAACAGAAGAGGTATTGGGCCCACTGGGCTTGCCTGCGATTGAGGTTCTGGCGGGTCATGAACCACTTGAGGTTCTCGTGGTCATTCCACACCTCGAACTGCTGCTCGGTGTTAAGTTTGTGGTTCTCCGGCTCAAGTCCGAGCACTGGAGATGGTCAGAGGGTTGGAGGTTGCGCGAGAGCGCACGGAGGTGTACCGGAGGTACGGTGGATGTCGGAACAGAGGTCGGAGGTGTGAGGCTTCGACGCAGGACTTATGTGTCGCGTCCTTGCCGAGCTCCTAGCCTCGTTGGCGAGAGAGAGAGAGGAGAGAGTCGAGCTGTCAGACTCAGGGAGGAGAGAACTAATTCGATATTCGAACTGAGGGTCACAACAAAGTATCTACGGGTTTAAATACGGAGAAACAAGATGAGTAAGACGGAGGTAGGAATAAACCGAAGTCCGGAGCAGTGCGCCGGTGGTACAAGTGCCGGAGCTGTGCGTAGCACAGGCTGAACTCTAAAGAGTAAGCGAAAGCTTATTAACAATGAAATGTAAAACGAGATGAGTAAAGGTCCAAGTAGATGAGGTAGTACAAATAAAGAAATAAGTCCGGAGATCAACGGACGTGAGATCGGAAGTGACGGAGGTAGACTTAGCGGAATGCGGGATATGACACTCGGCCCCTTCCAAGTAGTGCCACCAGTCCTCCAAACCCCTAATCACGCTTAGCATCTCCTTGTTGGCTATGGGGTAGTTGCATTTTTCCAGCATCATTGCATGGGAGGCATAGGCTACAGGATGTCATTTCTCTTCTTCTTCCACCAATAAGACCCCCCTGGTGGCATAGGAGGAGGCATCACATTTGAGCCGATACTTTTTATTATGATCTGGGTAAGCTAGGACCGGAGCAGTGGTAAAGGCTTCTTTGAGGCGATCGAAGACCACCTGGCACTGGTTGGTCCAACAGAAAGGCTCATCCTTTTTGGTTAGGTCATGGAGCGGCCGCGCAATGTGGGCAAAATCTTGTATGAAGTGGTGGTAAAAGTTTGCCATGCCTAAGAAGGCCCGAACTCCGCAGACTGTGGTTGGTACCGGCCATTCCTTTATGGCAGTGACCTTGCTTGGATCCATGCTTACCCCATTTACCCCTACGATCATTCCAAGAAACTCCAATTCCTTTACTCCAAAGGTGCACTTCTCAGGTTTGACAAAGAGGTCGTTTTCTTCTAACCGCTTAAAGACTTCCAGGACTATGGCTTTATGTGCCCTGCGGTTGTTGGTGGGGGTAAAGATGAGGAGATCATCGATGTATACCATGACATTTTCAGACATATTAGAGAAGATGTCGTTCATCATCGTTTGGAAGGTTGTGGGGGAGTTGCAAAGCCCAAAGAACATAATGAGCGGCTCAAAGGCGCCACGGTGACAAGTAAATGCAGCCTTCCATTCATCTCCTTCCTTAATCCGGACATTGTTGTAACCCCATCAGAGATCCATTTTCATGAAGAGCTGGGCAGTGCAAAGCCTGTCAATAAGCTGGGCGATGAGTGGCAGTGGGTAATTGTTGTGGACCATATGCTCATTGAGATACCTGTAGTCCTGTACCATGTGCTTTTGGCCATCTTTCTTTGGTACAAAGAAGACCGGAGAGGTTTGTTCAGACTTGGAGGGTCAGATATACCCTTTTGCAAGCTATTCATCAATGAAATCATCTACTTCCTTCTGCTCTTGGGGGCTTAGGGGGATGTTGCGACCCTTCTTCAGTGCAAAGGTATCTTTTAGCTTGATGGCATGATCCCATGGTTTTTGTACTGGCATCCGCTCGGACTCCTTCTGCTCAAAGGTCTTGAGGTAGCGATGATATACCGGGGGTACTAACTCCTGAGGAGTTTTTCCTTCTTGCTGTTTTCTGGTGTACCATTGCTCCTCAGTGACCCAGACCTCCAATTCCTTGGCTCTGCAGATGACCTGCAATACTCCAGAATAGTTGCATAACTCCGGGCACTCTGGCATATGGACCATACCAGTCTTCCAATTGATCTGTGGGTTGTGTTCTTTTAGCCATGTATACCCCAGAATCAGATCCTTGCTTCCTAAATCTGTTACCTCTACCCAGGTCTTTTCCACGTGACCCTGGTACTCCAATAAGACTGTGGCTGCATGGGTTACAGGCCCTGCTTTGTTCAGGGTCCCATCGGCATTGTACATGTATATGGGCTGTGGGAGTTCCTCAGTAGGAATACGATTCTGACGAACATACTCTCAGTGTATGAATAAAGATTGGGCACTGCTATCGAGCAGAGTGGACGCCGGTATGAAGTCACTGGAGCGGGTCTTAATCTGGACCTGCATTAGTATCTCCTTTCTCTTTTGCTGCCCTAGTATTCTGATCTATGGGGGGTTAGTCAGGGTTTCTGTGCACGCATGAGGGGGAATATACTTGTTAGAGGAATTAAGCATGGCATTTGGTTCATAGTTGCTGCCAAGCCGCTGGGGAGCGGACTCCTCTAGACTGGGCAATCTAAGGGGAATACACCACTCTCGGTCTTTAGAGATGATAACATGGGTAATAGGGGTGCGCTTGGTTGGAATCTTACCGGCCTTTGGAACACCTGACACGTTCCTTAGGCCCTGCCTTTTCCCTTCATCTGGGATTCTTCAATTGGAAAATCCAAACCCATCTCCGGGTTGTTTCTCTTTTGTATTTCTTCTGCCAACTTGGCAATCCTAACCGGTGCTTTGGAGCTGGTGGGTTCTTCTTCTTCTGCTAGCAGTATCCTCTGCAATGTTTTCCTTTTGGTGCAATAAGCGCTATGCCCACCATGAACGAACTTACAGGCTGGGCATTGGTTGATCTTTGGCTTCCAGCATTCTCATATTCTGTGGCCGGTTTGTTTGCAATTGAAGCACTTGGCGTGGGCATCGCTGCTTGGGAGGGCATATACATCTTCTTCGGTATTCTCCCGCGCTAACCCTCAACTGCTAATCCTCGCAGGGGCCTTCCTTTCATACCCCCTGATGAAGCTGAGTGCTTCCATTGCGCATCCGGTCTTCCTAATGTTATCCAGATAGAGCGCCAGCTTGTCCTGGCGCTTTCCCTCCTTGAAGATCTGCAAAATAATGTGGTGGGCTGTATTCTGCTCCAAGAGGTGTACTGCATGCGTATCATCAATTTGCACTTGCTGGTATAGGGCTTCCCAGCAGACAAGAAAGTCGTTGGTCCGCATGTTTTGCTGCTTGAACTCCTCCAGCTGGCAGCATGCCCAATCTTTCTGATTTGCTGCCTGGAATAGGCCCTCAATCTTGGCCTCGCAGTCCTTCCATAGGTATGCATTTCCTCGTATAAGTTGTGTTTGCGCGAACGGGCTGGCCTTAGGTCCTTTGAGTTGGGAGAGTACTGCCACAACTGCTTCATAACTTCCGGTGGGGGCGACGTGTGCATTGATGCAGAGCCATGCTTTCATCTTGGCCCACCATTCTTCAAATCGGCCTATTGATCCATCATATTCACCCAGATCTGCAAACAATTCAACTTTCTTTGCAGTACCTGGAGGGCCTGCTGCAGCTACTTGACCCTGGAGAGTGGCTACTGTGGCCTGGCCTACCATCACTAGCTGCTTGAGACGGATGATCTCATTGTTGGATGTGTGCAGCGATTGAGCGAGTTGAATATTCTGAGTGGTGACAGTGGTGAACTTGGCCACAATGGCAGCGAGTTTGTCCGGTAGAGGAATAGTGGGGTCTGTGATGGTATTGAGGAGTACCTGCGACATACTGAAAGTGAACTTCTTTCTTGATTACTGGTGCCTTGTGTTTCTTATACCAGCTGTGGCTGGGCCTTTCAAATGGGAGTGGCGCTAGAGGTCTCGCGCGGACTATGGTCTTCTGATCTCGATAGTCTCCTGGACACAGCCTGTTGAGGATCCTGATTACTCTTCCTTCAGGATGTGTTTGGCGTTCTCTTGGCTTGCTAAGTAATCCCCCTATAGCTGGAGCCGGGAACTTTAGTTCAATTGATTCTGTAAAGAAAAACTACCAGTTGTCCTGGGGTGCTGACTCTGCCCAGTTGGTAGGTGTGTTCTCATATCTGAAGTTACGGCCTCGTGTACCGGTGGGTGTGGAGATAATGAGGGAGTATTCGCCTGTAGGTAGCTGCAAAGAGACTAAAAGGGTATTGTGATCAAATTGAATGCGAGTGAGAAGACGATAAATGCAAAACACAAGTAACAAGAAAGAAATAAAACAAGAAGCTAAAAGGGAATACCAAAAGAAAAGCGGGAACATCCTTGGAAGTAAAAGCTAAGACTAAGAAGGGAGGAAGGCACAAAGAGGTAAGTACAAAAAGGAAAATTAAAGGAACTTGCTCAGCCGCTTCAGAAGGTTTCTTGGGCAGAGGTGGCCTGGCTCGTTGAGACTGCACACCAGTACGGTACCAGATGTCCCAGACTGTTTCAGGTGCGAGTGGAATGGTGGAAAGCGAAAGGGGTGGCGAAGGCGATCCAGCCTGCAGCAGGCGCAGTAGTCTGGTGAAGGGGGAAGGGGAGCAGCGAGCTGGGCTTCTATGCGGGCTGCATACTCCTCATAACAGCAAGTCTATTCTTCGGCTTTGGTGATGAGCCGGCGAAGAGTGGATGGTGATGGGATAGGTGGTGTGGGGTGAATGAAATCATTCAGGTCGATGTCAGTGATTGGGGATGGGGGATAAACAAGTGTGGGCGTATCTGATGCCCTGGACCTTGTGGCGAAATCTGCTATTGCCTGGTCAATCTCTTCCCACAGCTCTCTCTGCTCTCTCTCAGCAGCAGTGGTGGTGTTGGCTTCGAGGCACAAAGCGATGGTGGCGAGGAGGTCAAGGTTGATGGGGCAAACTGGGCAAGGGGTGACTACTAGACAGTGTCTGCCTGTTGAGCTGCCAACTACAACAGCAGGGGCTGACTTGGCACATGTACTGTTCACTAGTGTCATTCCACGTCAATAGGGGGACACGGGCTCTACTCTGCTTACTGATAGTGAAAAGGTTGGTGATGGGTGGGGCCTTTGGGGTGGTCAACAATGGTGACAGTGGTGAAGAGGAGAATCAATTCTTAATGAAACGACCTCGGGCACAAAGGCAAGGAGGTGTTGAGTGGAGCGAAGCAAGACAATGGTCCCAGGTGTGGTGCACAAGGGGACAAGTAGCGAAGTGAAGCAAAACGGAGAAATGGATCAAACTCCTTATAAGCAGGTGCCTTGTGAGGAAAGACCCAAGAAGAATTGATTGGGGCTCCGATAATTTACAGGTGGGTTTATATACTACTACAAACATGTTTCAAGTGGAGCCTAAGGTAAGTAAGGGCAGGCCAAGATACTAAATAAGGAAGTGCAAGGTGAAAATTGGCCTGGTCCATGTGAGCAGGGTGATGCTGAGGGTTAAATGCTACTGGAGTGGGAAAGGGTGGCGAGCGATGGTGCCATCGCAAGGTTAATGCCATTGGAGTGAGAACAGGTGGCATACTATGGCATGCGATGCACAAGTATCACTATTGGTGTGAGACCAGATGGCGACAGATGGTGCCATTGCAACTGTGGATTGCCTAAGTGCTGTGGCTGGCATCAGTAGCCAGGTAAGCAGGTCTTTACTCTACCGTGGTCTGGTGCCCAGATGCTGCAGCTACTGTGCTTACCGGTGTGGGAAAGAGGCTTGGGCAATACTGAGACGCAGCGCTGTGGCATGGGTCAAAGTGGCTAAAGAAGGCAATGTAGGAAAAGAATGGAACGTAGCGTAGCCATGAGCGTTACATCCACCACAACACCACCACCACCCTCATCCACCCTGATAACGATCAGGGACGCCTTCACCCTCGCACATCTTTGTGCTACCCTCGTTATCTTTAGTCAGCTCCTGGTAGCCCCTGCTACTATTACCATACCCCTTCTTGTCCAGGCGTACTTACACCTGCTGACAGGAATCCTTCTTCTTCACTCTTCCCTTTTATGATAGTACAGCTCCTGCTGTTCATTTTCATCTTTCTTGTTATCTTTTTCACCACCCTTTTTACTTACTTTTTACTCAAACTCCTCTCCCTCATTGCCTTGCAACTTACCCCCCTCCAATTCCAGCTCACCATCAAAGAAGGAGTCTACTCCATTACTTTTGGGTTTGAGAGGCAAGCCATACACACCAAAGAAGATCATCCACAGCAGAACTACAGCTGGTAGTTATTAAATAAAAAAACTTTTCTTCTTCCTGACCCTGAGTGACCACTATAGGACAACTGTTTATGCGACTCCGTCGGAAGGAGGACAAACAGCAATCGAGACCAATCAGCCAACCACAGATAGTCCTGGTTAGATCAACCCCATATAAAGCAACTAGGCACCCAGCCGTAATCAAAGAGTACAGAAGAAGGACCTGGGTGATTTGTGATGGAAAAAGAATTTAGATACCAAAGACACACATAGCCTGCCATTATGTTGGCCAGCATGCTCCAAATCCTCACCAACCTGAACCTCACATTGGAGGACAAGATTGCTGCCATTGCATTAGAATTCACCACCCTAACAAAGCAAAACCAGTAGCTGAAACGACCTCGGGCACAACGGCAAGGAGGCGTCGAGTGGAACGAGCAAGACGATGACCCGGGTGCAGTGCACAAGGGGTCGAGTAGCGAAGTGAAGCGAAACGGAAGATGGATCAAACTTCTTAT